>DF240215.1:51151-118863 GCA_000507305.1 Breviolum minutum Mf 1.05b.01
CTACCGTCGCAAAAAACGCGCTTTGGACTGTGTTTTCTGCGTCGGTAGGGCTGTCGCAAAATACGCGCATTTACCGTGGCAAAAAACGCGCTCTGGGTCATGTTTTTTGCGACGGTCCGTTTTACTGTCGCAAAAAACCCTGATAAATGTCCAAATTTACGCACCGTCGGGAATTACATGAGTAACTGTCGCAAAAAACGCACCTCCCGACCCTTCCCCCTGTGGTAAACAGGATTAGCCCCCTGTAGGCAATGTATTGTTTCTATTTCCTTCATTCATTCTTTCGTTACTTTTTCTCATTTGTATGCATTTGTTTTTTATTTGTTTATTCTGTATGTTTTTCGTTTTTTTCTATCTGTTTTGTTTCCGTGCCGCCCATGGCTTTCCCATCACATTCCAAAACGCAAAAAAAAAAACAATTCCAAAATCCAAAATCCAAACTCCAAAACCCAGATCAAAAAGCGCGGCAGACGCAAAAGCTTGGTCCCGAAAGGCTCAAACATTTGAACCCCCTCTTACCATTAAAGGTTGATGAAAAAATTGGGCTGTTTGCCCCATGTTTTTTTTCATGTTTTTCCTGTCATCAAAGTTGCGTTTTTTTCTCTGTGCGGTTCATTGGGTTTACCATCACATCGCAAAACGCTTTTAAAAAAAATCGCGAGAGTTCCCCCTAGGGGGCCCTTCCCCCTGTGGTAAACAGGATTAGCCCCCTGTGGGCAATGTATTTGTTCTATTCCTCTTCATTCATTCTTTTGTTACTTTTTCTCATTTGTATGCATTTGCTTTTTATCTGATTCTTCATTTTATGATTTTCCCTTTTTTATATTGAATTCATGTTTTTTTTGTTCTGTGCCTTTCATTAGATTTTCCACCATAACGTCCCAAAACGCAAAAAAAAAAACGCCACCACCATAACGTCCGCACCATAACGTCCCAAAACGCAAAAAAAAAAAACGACGAGGCTTGCCACGAAAAAAGCTAACTACCGCACCGCTGAGGGCTACACTTGGCACACTTAGAGCTGGATCACCCTCAGGGTTCTCCCTCAACTCCTCTCGGAGGAGTGAGTGCTCTTAGCACCCCAAGTGCTAGCAGAACTCAGCCACGCGGTTGGGGCCCCACCACCACCACCACCACTACCGCCACCAACCACCGTACCCAAATCCAGAATCCCAAATTCAAAACTTCAGACTCCGAAATCCAAACTCCAAAAACAAAATACAAGATCCAAAATCCAACTCCCCAAATCCAAAACGCTCGTGCGGTCTAGCCACATGTGGCCATGTGGCAAAGTTTTGGCAACCCTGGTGGTGGCAATATTTTCTTAAGGTAGGCAGAACAGGAGAAAGAACCAACCGAGCTATACTTCTTCGTGGTGGTCCACACAATGATGGTGGCTACTGCTGTGGTTTTTCTGTCGGTTATCTGGAAGGTTGGAGTAATGACATGGAGGAGTTTTTCCGAAGGAATCAAAGATCTCTTCTGGTCCCGAAGTCACCCTGGAGAACCTGAAGCAGAACCAAGAAAATTGGAGGAAGAAGAAGGAGAGGTGAGTTTGGAAGGAAGACTTGGAACCACACCTCAAGAAGATTCACAACCGGAAAAAGTACAAGAAGTTCCATCTGGAAGTCCAGAAAGGATTTCAGAAGGAAGAATGCAGACCCCAACATCACCAAGACTGGAAGGAAGACCAATGACTATTTCAGAAGAATGGGAAGAAATCGAGAGAGAGGAAGCTCGAATTCGACGAGAAGTGTGGCTTGGGATGCCACATGTGATGGGAAACCATGTTCAAGGTGAAGAAGAACCAAGAGAACTTTTGGATCTGCCGTTTACAGTTTTCTGCACGAAGTATGGAAAGGTTTACAATACAAATTGAGACTGTCAGCACTTGAAGCATTCCAACGCGTTTCGAGAATCACTGTGGTGTTGGGACTGTAGAATTCGAAGTGGAAACTGGAAACAGAAACCAAGTACAGCATCGAGGAATAGTTTTGTACATAGGCAGTTATGGGTCTAATGTACATACAGATTGTAGTTTGAGTCAGTAGAAACATTGAAGACCTGGCGGTCTCAATGAGGGGGAGTGTTGATCCCCTATAGATGTTCCAACATGTAGTTATGTAGCTGCCCTTTAAAGATCAGGCCTAAGAAGGCTAGGAATCAAGGTGAAAAGGAAAGCGGAGTGGTAAGGAACGGAGACCTGGGAGATAAAACCAGTACACGTCCTTTTGGCCAAATGAGGGCTCAGAAGTGATGAAGGCATCCGACCTTCATCTTGCAATGTTCGGTTTGTCAGTTGCAGTGTGGCACGTGCAGGTTGATTCGTTTAGAGTTGAAAGATGTCGTTTAGAAGAATTCCGTTGGTACCAAATCAAGATTTCAGATGCTAGCATTCGTTAACGTCAATGTTCTCTGGGACAACATGTGCCTGATAAGTGCATCGAGAAGCAGTTGCCGCGCAGTACGTCCTATACAATCCAAGTCTTCAGCTTCACCAATGCGCTATGAAAATCATGAACATCCCCACCCATCCCCACCCATCCCCACCCATCTCCCATCCCATCATCTCCCCGCAGTCCATAATACATGCGAAAGTCTGGTGGTAAGGAAGTAGGGCAAAGTTCCTGCATGCAAATGTTTTGCTAATCAAAAAAAAGGTGAAAGAATCAGGATGAACGGGGTGGACCATGGATGAACCAAGTCAAAGGATTGAAAAGGACTCAACAAAATGAATCCGAAGATGTCTTGAAAAACTGCATGGAACGTCATCAAACAACCCAAGTGGATGAGGCATGACGAGGCTTTTGGTGCAACCCATTTTTTTTGTGCTGGTGCCGTCCCACGCCCTCGCTTTCGTTTCGTTTCCTCTGGGAGCCATGGAATGTGAAGACGCCAACAGGCACGGAGCAAATATGCTCTGGTCATGCCTCAAAGGCGATCTTCAAGGTTTCGGTGTCTGATAAGCGATGTTGGTCTTTTCTATTATCATAAATATCCAATAAATGCAACTTCTCCAAGATCTGAAGGTCAGAACTTATCCTAATCATCTCAGCAGGCCATGACACCATCCTCCCGACCGTCTAAGCAAATGGCTCATGCCAGCTTCAGAGCGCACCCATTCAGCCGTTCTCAGGATGGCCTGGCGGCTGCAAGCAATTTTCAACCCCACGTTGGGAGTGGACACAACAAACCTTTGGAAGACAAAAAACACAACGAAAAAATGGAATTCAAAATTTCGAAATTGATTATGCACACTTGATGTTCAAATATTTTTTTGAACTTGATATATGGAAATACTATGGAAACTAGGAAACACTTTTGAATTTTTTGTTATCCATTGCCTGGAGATCTTCGCGATCGTCTTTGCTCCCAGCCTTGCCCGTGAAACGGCCGCTCTTTGAAGCCCCGTGTGCAAGAAAACAAAATCCGGAAAATAAATCAAAACAACATAAAGCAACATTCAAAGTGAGGGAAAAGGTAAGGAATTACGGTTCCACATTCAAACATGAATTGTTTGTCTGGTGACCCCAGCCTGCAAATGGCGAGAGCACAGAGTGACGTCTGCCACCACATGTTCAATCGCCTTTCGTAAGACCTCACGGCGAATTGACGATACACTTTTCATTCTTTGAAGGGGACTTCCTGGCAAGATGTTAAAAGAGCATTCGCGCATTCCAGCACTGATTTTCCTTTAAAAAATGTGACTTGGACGTTACCAAACGACACCGGCTCTTTCAAAAATCACCAATTACTTCAACAAATTGCAATTACAATGGCCTCGTGGTTGCAAACATCAATTTGTTCCTGCAAACATTCAAAATTGCTGGGACTCTCAGCTCCAAATGAGGAAAAATTCTCAACGTTTCTCGTGAACAAGTCCTGCAAGGCACCAGGAATCCGTTGCCGGACTTCATCGAGGAGTTTGTCGCAGCCAGGACCACCACGACGCACGTAGACCTCGACAAAACATGGCATCTTCCCAAAATGGCCATGAAAAAATGAATGGAAAATATGCCAATAAATTTAACACTTCCATTGATTGATCCTTCAACCAAATCAAATTAAATGAACAAGACACACATACACCATGGGCAAACAAAGGGGTTGGTTTTTAAATGTTGTTGATGCGCAAGGTTTTTTCCAACAAGTGACTAGGATCTAACAACCCAATTTGAGTTCTTGAAGCCGAATCAAAACCTTATTTGTTTATAGGGCTGGGAATAGGCCCGGCAGGACAAGCAATCCGCACAACCCCTTGATGTTTTCATTTGTCTCGGCTCTCTCTCTCTCTCTCTCCATTTCCTGTGTAAAGGTCCACACCTCCAGGCAGGACCTTCCTATTCTATGTATACATGTAAATTCTAGTAAATTATGACAATTGTGTAAATTAAAAGACTAAGAAGTTAATGTTCACAAAAAATTCAACAACCATTTTTTTTTTTTGCACAAAATTCAACATGAAACATCGATTCGCTCTCTCCAAAAACTTGGTCTCCCAGGCAAGGCATCGTGCTTCAGTGCTACTGCGCCCCAGGTTGAGGCTGGCAGGGCTCACAGGGCTACGCTCAACTGACCTGGGCGTTTGATGAGTTTGATGATACTTTTATGAAGTTTGATATGTTAATCTGATTATGTAAAAAATGTCCATTTGGTTTATGGTTCAGTACCCCGTTACTTACCATTGTCAATTCTCATAAGGTCTATTCTCAACAAGCATCTGGTCTAAGTCTTTCCCTTCTTCCCTTATTTCATCAATAGCTGGTATAGATTTGGTATAGTTTAATCTGTTCAAAAAAATCTCTCCCTTTTTGGCATCTTTTGGAAGCCGTCCGTTTGATTTTTAGCCTCCGGCAACCTTTGAACCCAAGGCACTTTTTGGAGTCAATGACTGGCTGACCAAATGGCGAACCTGAAGCCGGAAAAAACACAAGTCACCTGGTAAGTCACCTGTGAGTTTCCTTTGTTGCATATTGATGCATATTGTGGAGGGTAGGGATACGCGCATGCAAGTTGTTTGCAACCAAAAGATTTTGTAACATAATTGATTCTTCCACTCTGGGTTGCACACCAGCGCCAGAACCAACTGGCCTGACAGCAAAACATTGCTTTGGGGTGACAAGATCACACATCTTGTTTCCTTAGCACCATGCAAATCCTCCGCATATCCATCAGGCAAATCCATCAATCAAATCCATGAACCAAATCTATGACATAAACTCACGTGGAATCCTTTTTTGCCAACACAATTCAGCTTAAGTCCATCCAAATCCAATCTCCAACTAAGCCACGTGGAAGAAACTTCAGCATCAGCAGGTGCCTAAGTAATCACTAATCCCCAAGTGTCAACGTTTTTTTTAAAAAAACAACACTGGGTCTTCCGGACCGGGAAGCCTTCCTCGCTGTTGAACCTGGCGGTTGTGGCTTCGGCATGAGTGTGACAGCGGGATTTTGGCTGCGGTACACTGGATTTTGGACCTGGAAGTGGAGGCTGGGATACAGCCAAAAGAACTGGAAAGCCAATGCCACAAGCCCTGAAACAGCTCAGCTGAAGGAGATTTTTGTTTAAAACACGGGAGATGAAAAAAAACACCACGGATTTCACACGTTAATTAGACATCTCGCCTGACTCGGTGCCTCGGCCCTCTCAAGGTGGCCTGCAAATTTCCAAACCGAAACCATCCAAAAAAACAGCGGAAGATTTTCCCTCTGGCGCACTTGTCAACACTGGAATCTCAGCACAGTTCACCTCATTTCTTGAAAAATCATCTGAGATTCAGATTCATTCGCGAAAGAAAGGCTGTCAAGTCATGTAAATGTTTGAGAGTACCTTGGTGTATGACTGTGCTACCAATATACATTTTGGATCATTTTGGTAGATTGTCTTTGCTTGGTCTGGTGTGGCATGGTGTTGCCAACAAACCTTTGCGAATCTACCTTGTCAATGTTTAGGGTTGCTAGTCATTTCAGTGATAGAAGTTGCACTCGAGTGGCCATCTCTTCCTTCTGCCCCACACGCGAATCCTGCAGGAAATTTGTGCCGTGCAAATGGATGCAAAGCAAAACATGTATGAAAGAATCTCGAGGTTCCCCTCCCAAAAAAAGGATCTGTACATCTCCTCCACCATCTCCTTCACAGATTTCACAGCAACTTTTCAACTTTTGCATATTTTCAAAAAGTTTTGAGATGTCAAGAAATCCGTTGGCACTTGGGCGAAGATATTTCTCGTATTTTCGACCATGCAAGGCAACACGCCCAACAGGCAACAGCATTGAAACACCGAAGTATTCAAAGTATTCAATCCAAAACGAGTGAATCTGAAACGCACTGTAAGAATGGTCCAAGAAGTTTACGTTTACAAAGTTTACAAATGCTTTTTTTGGAATTTTGGAATTTACAACTGGAAGAGTTTTTTGCGTTCAGTTTTTTCCAAATTGATCCTCTACGACTCGAAGAAGTTGTTTTTCGAATCTGAATCTGAGGCATTTCTTGAACTTTGCATTTCACAATTTCACAGCCACCCAAGCCTCAGCTTCCACCTCCACATCATCACCTGAATCTACCAGTTGCGGCAATATCCAAAAATAACCATCTCTTTCGAGTCAAAAAAAACATTGGAAACGTGTAATCCTTTCATCGTTTTTCTCTTTCCCGGCCTCCATCTTCAAAAGTAGTACCTTCTGCCATTCGACCTTCGTTTGAAAGAAGTGGAAAGCAGGTCGTGGTGGAATTGTTGTCTTGATCACAAGATCATGATCGTATTAAAATGCTTAGATGTTTGTCTTTGCTTCGACTTCTAGGACTTTCCAAACACATCTTTTGGAACCAATGTACTGCAAACTCTTCTGTCAAACGAGTCTCAAACGCATCTCTCCCTCTTCACAGAGACTCACGTTGGCATCGTTTAGACCTCGCCAGTTGAAGATGTTTCTGGCCGTTGGAAGGGAATCGACGCTGGGATTCCGAGCAGCACCAGGGCTTTGAACCTTTGGCAAGAAATGCATCAAATGATCTCCTTTTTTGACCAAGTACAATCCTTTCAATGTTGTACATTTTAGATATAATCTGAAGGAAATCCTTTTGATATGCAAAAGAATCACGAAAAACAAAACCTTCAAAACCAAAGATGCTTCATGGTCATATTATGATCTTTGTTTGGATATCAATTTCTGCAAATTCGTCAAGTTTCATATCTGTTCATCAAGTCACTCCCTGAAGGTGAACGAACATAGGCGAAGTAGTGTCCATGGTCGACCTCAATCACTCTCCATTTCCGGAGGGCCCAAAAAAGACTTCGCCAAAACAAAACCTGGGGTGAAACGGGTGAAACCATCGTGAAAATTGAAAAATCATTAAACTTTATGACACTGTGTTCCTATGGAGGCCATCACTGAAGTCGTTGATTCGTTGTGATTCCATCCACTGAGGTCAGAACAACACCTCGATGAACAATCACAGCTCGCAATTCGTACATCAATTCCTGTTCCTCGCCCAACTGTTCCATGTGTTGCTCCACTTCCGCTAAGCGTTCCATCAAAGCCTGATCCACGTGTCTGGCATGGCGTGGAGGTATGCTTCGGTTTCGGCGTTTCCGCCGTTTCAGCCCACACCTCCTGTTGCTCAGCAATGGCGAGCATATCTTGCTCAAGCTCTGTCTGAGTCAGGGATGTCATACCATGAAGTTTCATACGTTAGTCATAACCTGTCACCTATCAGAAACTATCATGAAAGGTTCATTAAAGTTCATAAAGTATAGATATCTCTATAGATGGCATGTAGAATGTAGAACAAATGTTCTGCCAATGAACTTCCTCAAAAAAAATGGAAACGAAACTGGCACATGTAAAAAGACCATTTTTGTGTTTGGGTTTTTGCCGTCAAAAACCGTCAAGCCGAGATGCCATTGGTTTGTGACTCGTGTGACTCGCCTGCCGATGACCCAACGAATCAAAGGACGAATCAAAAACGGATCAAAATCAACGGAACGCCTCTGCCGTGGTCTGCAGAAATTGGCGATTCACCGCCAACTCCTCGACCAATTGAAATTTGTCAACAAAATTGGACCAACCGAAAGGAACTTCAAAAAAATAAACAGTGAATCACGGATTCACCAAACCACCATGGAATGCTAGGAATATTCGCAGCAAGATGACACCCGGAGTCCTGGACAATACTACGGCGGCTGTCAACACAGGTCCGCAGGCGTTGCGCCCATTTGGCTTCCAGGTTTGCAAGCATCCAAGTGTTCAGCCGCTCCGGAAAGGTGACTTTGACCTCCGAAATCCAGTCGTGGGTTGGAAAAGAAAAAATCGCCAAATCCCATGGTTTTTTCCCAAATCCTGAAATTCCCCAAAAAATCGTTCGGAGGTGCTAAATTCTGGATTCTGCTTTGATGCCTGCCGCTTCTTTCCACACTTGGCCACACGATCGTAGGCAAAGCGATCAAGATTCAGCCAGAGTACCTGCCAAGACGGTGAGACATCAGTGACTCTGAGTGTAAAACTTGCCTCGTATTGCAAAAAGCCGGCTTTTTAACCATTCGGTATTTCTGTTTCTTTGTCAGTGTTGGGGGCACGGGAGGCAACCGATAGGACCGCTGTTGTATACTGCCTTGCACATCCTGAGCATGTTCCTGACACAGCACAGCATGTACAAGGTCCAAATTGATCTGGAAAAATTTACAACAACTTGGAACAAGGCATATTGTAATGCTTGTTTTTATGGACAAGGATCAACATGTTGATGCAAACCGATCTTTCATATTTCCTATGGAAGATTGGGTGAAGTGACTGGAAACGACTCTGCCTCCAACAGCTCTGGCAAAGACATGGGCTTGGTGACGCACAAGTCCAACTGCAGTTTGGGAGAAGCAATGAAAAAAGCATGGAAACAACTGAAACTTATTTCATCAGATCGTGCACTGATTATTGCATTACTGATCATATCAATTTTTGCACATTGAAATGAAATGAATTCCATCAATATGTTCATTGTAGTAATTCGATTATGAAAAAAGAAAGACAAACACGGAAAGGCTGGATGTCATCGAGACAGGACAGGGAAAAATGGAGAATGACATTGATCTGACATGCAAAGCATTGCAAGCTTCCTTTTTACGAAGGCATTTCGCTTCGCTGTTTTTTGCGCGACAAGTGATCTGCCATACCTGGTCACACACATCTGGAAAGAGACCCAAAAAGCGACTGCTGCGACCGAGCCCTTCATGTGGTGCCTTGCTATCAACTTTTCAGCCTTTCCATTTTTTAGAACTTTGCAAAAAATAAAAAAGGAAACTGGGAAATCTATGGAAATTCTGGAGTTTTTCCACCGTTTTTTCCCATCCTAAACCCATCCCTTCTCCGTCCTATCAATCGGATGCCATGACCACGAAGAATCGCTGCTTGATCCAAGTCATGCCTGGCAAAAGCAGGAGAATTGCAAATTGCAGATTGCGCAGATTGCCCCACAGGGCATAGAATCAATATAGAAATGGATATGGATTATCATATATATTATCTATATATACTCGATACATATACTCATGTACGTATTCATAAGGGCTGAAAACTTCATGAAACTTCATGGCACCAGTCTCGCCTGGAGAATCCATTTCTCCCGTCGGGCCGCGAACTTGAGCTTGGGCAGCTTGGGGTCTGAGAAGTTGCCGTGAACTCGCTGGGCAAGCTTGGCAAGGAGGTTGACTTTCGAGGCCTCCCAAATGCCAAAAGGTCACTTTGATCGATCTTTGATGATCTTTGATGACATTTTTTACAACATCTTGTGACAACATTTTCAAGAACGGAATATGACAAAAAGAATGATCCAAACAACCATTAACATCATTTATAAAACAAACATCTGAAATCATTGAATTTCATTAAAATCATTGTCATGATCCATGATGGTGTTTTTTTTCTTCTCGCCTTTCTCCTTCAAAAAGTCGGCGTGGAGAGTCGCCAACCGATCCAGCTCGTGGGAGAGCTTCACGTCGCGTCTCGTGAGGATGACGGGTTTCTAAAACGTTTTCCCTGCTCGGCTTTCTACTGGGGAAAAATTACAAACAGTATATAAATTTCAGGTCAATATCACTTTCAGTTCATATGTGATGGGAAAAGATATGAAAAGTCTTCACCTTTTCTGATCTTCAAAATGTTAACGTTTCAAGTCAAAAAAAAACAAGCTTACAAAGCTTAGAACTGAGACAAAGTGCTAGAATTTCAACTCCCAAAATCCCGGTGTGTCCCACCTCGCCATCACAGAAGTGCCGGACACACGCCAGTGCGGAGCCTTCAGAAACATGATGACCTTTTGTTCAAAGATCACATCACAGCATCACAACAGTTGCCATCTTAGATCCAGTCCCAGTTGTCTCAGAAGCCACTTGCCGTGAGACCTGGGAAAAGGCAAACTTTCCGAAAAAAAATCAAAGACTGAAATGACTAAAAAACCGAAAAAGCCAAAATGCAAAGACGTTTTGCGGTGCGTTTTGCGAAATGTCTCAGGTGGCGGCAGCCGTGACACCTCTGGAGACACATCGAGCTCGCCTGAATCAAGAAGCATGTCCCGAATGAAATCGACTGAAAGAGAGTTGTCGTGGACCCTCGCCTTTGATGGCGGTGAGAACGGTCCGATTGCCTGGCATTGATGAAAACAAGTGAGACAAGTGACCCGGGTAGGGATACATTTTTTCTCATTTTTCTTTATCAGATTCAAATCGTATTCAAATCGTATATTTCCTCAACGGTGACCATATGAGAATCATATGTCATACACTTGTGATACGTTTTTTCCAATCAGAACTGTGCAGGTTCCACAGCATCCGCTGGAACAGCCTTGGAGATTTCGCTCTGGTTTTCTGGGAGTCCAAGTGAACTTTCTCAACCTTTTTCACCATAAGCTCAAGACTCGCTTTCAAAGCTTGCATCTCTTCTTCGAAATCTCAGTCCACAACAAAGAGACATCAAACTAATGCAATGTATACACCTCTCCGTTCTCGATACATCATGATCTTATCTGCACCTCCATTTGCATAGACTCAATCTGTTTTCCCACTGACACTAAGGTGCAGTCTAACAGGACGGTTATCCGTGGTTTGGCGACCAGTCCACATGGTCCACCATTCCTTCACAGAAATCAATCAATGTGAGAATCGCCTCAAATCATGTCAAAATCTTTTCTTTGCTCCTTCGCAGGCTCTAAATCTTCCTCCTGGCAGTTTGTTTTTCCCACCAGTCTGGGTAAGGTAAAAAAAGACACCAAACATAGAATTCACACAAAATGTCTGCCAATGATTTCTGCCAGAAAATGCCAAGTTTTACGCAACGTTTGAAAACAACGAGGAGACCTTCCCTGCCTCGCAGCTGAGTTTCTTCTCATCTGCTTGAAGTTTTTCCTCAGAAAAGAACGGGAAAAGCGTCGCTGCTCTGCTGGATGTCACGTCACCGGTGGAATTGGTGGACCGGTGGACCGGTGGACCGGTGGACCGGGCATTCCGGCCAGCGTGGCATCCAACTGACCGTCGGGAACCCCAGTGAATTGTCGGGCCCTCAACCTTCAAAGAATCTTCTCGGTCACATTTGAAAAAGAAACAACTGACAGCTATTTGACAGCTTAAAAAGAGTCAAGATAAGTCCAGTGAAACCAATGAAGAACATAGCAAACAACAAATAAATACTATCAAAACACATTTACGACTCGTTACGATGTTGGCCCGCTGTCACTGGTCCGACCTCATCCGAGGCCACCAAGACCATTCGTCCACGGTCTCGGGGCGATCGGTGCGGATCGCAATCTTCCACTGTCTCAACACCTCCGTGAGCCGCGACTCGGGACCTGGAAAAAATGGAAAAAATGGGAAAACGGCAAAGAACATCTATAGGAAGGTCTTAGAGGTCTTGTCCTTTTCAAACGGAATACATATAGACATGTTCAATCGTGTTAATACCAGTAGCTCCATATTTTGATACAACCATCTCAATACACGTTAATATAACTTCGTCAATATGGTGGTGCTACAATGCCGAGACATGTCTGACAAACGCATAGAAAAGCCAGGCCTTGCTGGTCACCATCTTCCCTCAGATTTGAAAATCAAAACAACCAACTGTGAGAGGTGCAGCCATCTGCGTCTCTCAACTCTCATATGTTGGAGTTGTTCTCACTGTTGAATCTCCTACTTCTTTTGCATGTTTCTACCACTGCAATCTGGTTCAATATGTTTTTTGGACATCTCACTCTTAGGACATCTCAACTTGATTCAACACTTTCCCTCCTCGTCGTCTAAGCTTCAAACACCTCGGCTTTCTCCAAGGTCTCCTCAACCTCAACGAGCAGCTCGCTCGACCTTCGCAAATCTTTGAAACTGTTCATCATTCACATCTTTCGATCCTTTGATCTCTTCGTCAGCTTTTGCAGTCTCTCCCTGCTGAGTTGCTAACGTACCGAAAGCCTGCAAGTGTTGCAGGATGAGGTCTTTAGCCACAAGCAATTCAGGCTGTTTCAGAGCATTCTCCTGGCGCAAACGTGCAATGGACAGCAACTTTCTGTGATGCAATCAAAACCGTCAAAAATGCATGCCTTACTGAAAAGTTGGTGGGAGATGTGAGGGAAGTCTTTCTACACTCCAGCCAAAACGGCAAAAAACGCACCTGAAATTGAGCAAAGTCTGTTATTGTTTCTCCAGCCTCGGGTATGTCTGGGCCGGTCAACGGCAAGCTACGGCGAACAACGGCGTTGTTAACCAAGGCGCCATTTCAACTCCAGGGGCATCGAAGAATCAACCAAACCTGGCAATTTTACAACGCGACCAAGGGCTGAAACGACATCCTGAAGTGTAACACTTTGAAAAGGACGCGAAGAAACGGATGAGGTAATCCAAAATGTCCGTGTATATAAATGATCATAAATGTATCACTTTGACGAATATAAAAGGGTTGAAGACTTATGTAAACCTCAGAAATCATCTCGAGGCCCTGGCCTTCACACTTTTCCATTGCTTCACCGAGGTCGCCAGCATCTTCTCATGAATTTCTTTGAGTTGTGAAAAACGTGGTGTTGCTTTTTAGTGTGACTTATGCAAGGTACTCCCGTCAAGATACCAAGAAAGGTCAACAGACCTATCTAAATTCATGTCAGATCTGTGCCATGTTCAATGAATGCTGAAGCTTAAAACAAGAGTTGCCTGGACGTGTTGAAGAAATGTTGACAAATAAATTCAATAGATCTGAAACGAAGTGCTGAATGATTTGAATATATCTGAATATATCTGAATGACTGAAGGATATTGACATTACTTTTCAGCACAAAACTTTTCACAAACATTCCAGCTGGAGCACCGGAGAAATGGACAGCACCCACAAATCCTCGCTGAGAAGCACTGCACCTGACACAAATCCAAAGGTTCTCGACGAGACTCACCATTTTTGAGCCTTGGTCACCAGAACGAACCCCGAACCCCGAACAAAAGAAACCAACTTAAACACATGGCATGAACACATAGAATGAGTAGCATGAATATTGAATCACAGGCGGTTCTGAGAATTGAAGTGGGCGGGGAACGTCTCAAAAAGGTCGCCACTAAAAAGCTCACGCCACACTGCCTGGAACAGACATCAATCAACAACCACTTGCGGCTCTCCATATAAATCCATCGCCCTTCCTGTCCTTCAGTGAGCTTGGACCTCTTGATGCGATTTGGAAGAGGTGATGCATCTGTTCCTTGAAAAACATCCATGGAGGTTTTCACATTGAAAATGACATTTCAATTTGATCTTATTGGAAAACCTCGACAAACCTAATGCAAATGTTGGAATTGACTTGAAAAAAAAAATACTTGTGGATCTTGCTTATAAATTATATAATTCGTATCTCACTCAAGGTTGCGGCCGATACATCTGCTTCTTCGGCTTGGTGGAAGATCATCCGGTACCTCTGGGTGAAATTTTTAGTGAAATTGGTAAAGAGACTGTCTTCAACCTACTCCAAAATTACTCCAAAATCGAGTGTCGGTGTAGTTGTAGAAACACGCAAAATCACAGTATCATCTTAAGTTCTCATAGTTCAGTTTTAGATTTTCTTGTCAATGAGAAGGAAAAACTTTGACCTCAATGACATTGTTCCTACGTTTGAAACCTTTATGTCTTTACACATGAAGGAACAACTTGGTGTCCCACAGCTTGCCCGCATCGATGGCACTCTGAAGACCCATGTCCATCTCCTTTCGTGGAAAACGGATTTCCCAAGGCTTGCTTAAAAAAAAACAACCAACTCCAATGTCGCCATGGCTTTCACCGGGGCTTTCACCGCAAAAAGGTCTCGGAGAGCTTTCAACACCTCAACTGGGAGTTTTTTCTGCCCAAAATTTTTGCCTCTGAAAAAAAAAACGCTTGGAAAACCTGTGAAATTTGATGCTGACGAAGCAAATCCCTCAGTTCATGGCACTAGATGGGCCACCATCACCTTGGCACTCAGAAACATCCAAAAACATCAAGATATGAATCAATTTGGAGATGTGACGACCGTATGGACCATACGACACATCAAAACGTCTTGTCACCTGCAAGATCCAACTGAAACAAGGCCCCTCTGAAGATGGGCGTAGCAAAGAATAGAGCCTCACGCTGGAACTGCTGAAACTTCAAGTGATTCAAGTGATTCGAGTGATCAAATTCCAAAGCGGTTTCTCCCCGCCTGCACCAAAGCATTCCAAAAGCATGAATTCCTGAGTGAGAGCAGCCGATCAGTTTGATGTCCAGCGATGTTTGATAAAACTTTGATAAAGAGCTAAGACACCCCGAGTTTAAAAGTCCTGCAGGAAGAAATGGCCTAAGAAAAGCAGGAAACCATCCAAAAAAACATTAAAAAAAAAACATCCATCAAACCCTCCCCAAATTGGTTTGGACATGATGATCAAATCAGTGGATTCAGTTGATTCAGTTAATCAAAATGTTTGAACATTCTTCATTGGTTAATTTCTGTTGTCATCTATCCATTGATATGGTGCCGTTTTTGCCAAGTTGTCCTACCAAATTATTCCTCCTCTGAGCTTCCAACCCAGATGGCCCCATGAGACTTCGCAAGCCGAGGTTCTGAAAAGAAAACAAACGAAACGTCGTCAAAACAAAGGTGTTTCGTCTCTTTTTGCTGGTGTTTTTGGTGTTTTGGTGTTTCGTCGGTTTTTTTTTTTGATTTTGTGGGTTTTTTGTTTTTTTTCCACCCCAACAAAAGAAATTGGTAAAAAAAAACGCGTTTCTAGTGTTTGTGTCGTAAACCGTAACGGTGTCCTCCTGTAAGGTGACACTTTCCATCAAAGCTCGTTGGAGCTCAGCATCTTCAGCATCTTCCTGTTTGACGTCATGGAATCACTGCAAGTAGTAGCAAGTAGTAGGAAACCAACCGGAAAATGTTGAAAATGCATTAGAAAAACATGAGAAACGTCCGGGATACAAGACAATCGCTGTACGCAATTTCATCTATACCTCCTAGAAAAGGAGAAAGTCAAGAAGAAGTCAAGAAGTCAGGCTGTCAGAAGTCAAAGAAGTCAGGAACAGTCTGTCAGAAGTCACACCAGTGTCACATGCCTCGCCCAAGTTTGCATCTAATGCAGGCCCTGGGCCATCTGAAATATCACAAAAAAACATCCTCCGAAAAACTTCTCGAAATCTTCCACAACTTCGCACCTGAAAGACTCTCGGCAATCGCCTGCTGCACTAAGAGATCCTTTCAGAGACGACCGATTCACAGATTCACCGATTCAGTCTCCAAATCCCAGATCTTCCAGAATTTTTGCTACTTTCAATTTATATACACGGATATACACTGCTGTAAACTATTGTAAACTGCATAGATTTCAGATTTTGACTTCATCTTCACTTCTTGGAACCTACAAAAATCTCAACTACGTCCTCGGCATCTGCTGGATTGCCTTCCATGCTGCAAAATCGCCGATTTTGCTTCACTTTGGCCGCTTTTGTCGATTGGTTGGACTTCTGGTATGCTCGAAAATGTAAAAAGAAATCGCCAGAAATCAAACCGTTGTCAAACGTCAAACTGGCCGTGTTTTTTTGGAAAAAGCAATCTGAAACTTGCAGATTGAACCAAAGAGGCAGCAGGATTTAATTAAAAAAACACATGATTTTCGAGGCGGCTACGAAAAGGATGTCAAAAAAATCCATCAAATCTCCAGGATATCCAAGCTGGTAAGCCGTAAAGCACTCCCCTCAGGTTTGATTCAAATTTTCGGTGGAGCAATGCAACTTCGGTGGAGCAATGCTGCGCTGTTCACAACAAGTCACCAATTTCATGTCCTCATTACACCTCCTGGCGGGGTTTCAGAGGGCAAATGATGTACAGTCGAGAGGACTGCGGGTATTAACTCAACAATTCCAGCAGAAATCAAAAATTGTTTTGGAGGAAAAACAGCAAAGGGAGATTTGCCAGATATGCAGCTCAAAATCATTCCAGAAATATGATGAAACACGAAGGACACAAATATATACTCAAAAACAAAACGACAAACACATGAATGTTTACTGTGTTTCGTCCACAATTTTCGATCCAATTATCTGGAAAATTCACCATTGGCGATCCTGAGACTTCTCTTCAACTCGTGTGAGCCCCAGTTGCCTGCAGTGCCGGAAGGGAACTTCTATGTGTTCATCGTTTTGTAAATCTCCAGCCAAATGTATCCAGAAATACATGGAGAAAAATTGGTAAAACATAGAAGTGCAGTTTGTCTATCAAATTCAACTTCCAGGGGAAAAATCATGGGAATTGTCCAACCACCTCAGGGGTTGACTAACATCAGATCCGTCAAATGCCAACGTTCACTGAGGCAGCTGCCAAGACAGAAAGGCCAAACCCTGTCCGAAACACCCCACAGGTGGATGAAACCCTTGGTTTGTGTGTCCTCGTTTCCTGTTCAAACAGTTTGAATTGGTCACAAGTATCTTATTGCAACATCTCAAATTGTTTCCGACCTCCAATCTGCAGCAATCGTACCACGCCGCTGCCTTGGTAAAAGACATGCCTTGGATACGACCTGGATGACCTCGATGACGAAACACGATGACTCAGGAACCGAGCTTTGTTCAATTGCGATTGGCGGCAACGGACTCTCCTTAGGGAGCCGTGAAGTTCACATGACACAAGACCTTGCTGCATTGCATCAAATCTTACGCATCCAGACCCACAGCTCCATACATGAGAAAACTGGATCTGAGGCTACCAACAATCTCGTGATGAATGCCTGCAAAAATGCAAAATTGTTCCCATCTGTTTTACCTCTTGGATCTCCGATATCATATGACATGTATGACTTTGATATACTTTGACCAATTTTGCCATGGAAAGTCTGGCCTTTTGGGTCTGCACTTTGGCGGACCGCTGCTGTCTGGAGACCTCTGCCAGACCTAAGCGTTGGAGAAAAAGGTTGAAAACAATGGAATACATTTCTGAAATGATGTGAAATGTCGGATCATTTCAAAGTTCAAACGAATCAAATATGAAAAAAATCATTGAAAATGTCAGATGTCAAAAACAAAGATTTCAGAACAGTGAGAACGGTTTCAACTGAACTGACCATCCGACCTTGTCCAACATGTCATCAGATTGCCTTTTGAAGCTTGGAAACTAAGCTGGCACGCCAAACCAAAGTCGTAGCACCTGTTGGTATCAGGGCGTCAGGTGGGACCCCAAGAGATTTTAGTGCTCACGATTTAAGGGAGATATCACTGTTACCTGGATGAGATAACGGTCATATGAGTCATATGAGTCATATACGATATAGGATATACTGATTTACTGATATACTTTAGGAAAAATCCAACATACCCCTGGAACCTACCCCAGGCTCTATTTTCTTAGATATGCATCCATTGGAACATTGATATCAAATGAATTCAAATGACTTGAGGGGGGGGTAACGAAAGCTTGGCTTGCAAGTCTTTTTGCGCGAGTCTGCCAACGTGCAGGTGGTGGTGGTGNGTGATATAGATCCATTTTCTATGCTTCAATCATCTTTAGCCTGTTTGATTCCGAATTTGATTCCTCACGATACCATTGTTCCAAGCGGCCTTGTGGCACCGCGCAGAGGCAGTAGACTCTCTGACATGCTCACGCCGCCTATCCCAAAAGGCCACTTGACGACATGGAGCTGAATGGTTGAAATTGTTGATGCCCGAAACTCTCGGCAAATCTTGGCGCATGACATCATCACACCTCTTGAAAATGGCGGCGCAATGCAAGTAGCGTAGCGCTTTCCCACAGCGCCTAGTGGAAAGGTGGGCAGTACTAACGCTGTGGGAACCACGGTTTTAGGATGTTTCGGCTAAAGCTCAGGTTGATTCACTGCGCATGACTGCATGGACAACTTAGATACATAGCACTAATATACCATGCTCATGGATACACGATGGGACAAGTTCAGGGTGTTGCCGACTACGCTGCTGTAATTTTTGTGAAAGATCTCCCCCTAACTAGGTGCCTTTTCGATATGGTTCAGACTCCTAGACCTTTTCGAATACCCTGAAAACAATTTCTGTTGATTTCCTCTTAACAATTGAGGCAATGTGCAACCCAAGAAACTAGCAGGCAGCCCCATGTATCTTTGCGTCTGTTCGTTTTTCGTGATAATTACAAACTAGATATGACACATACCTGAAAACAAAGATGTCGGATTTGTCATGATTAAATTAAAACAAATCGGAAAACTTGTGACCAGGACTTCGGACTTGGCTGCCAGCTGCTGCGAGGCCCTGTCGCATTTGCACCTCGTTTCGAATCCGAATCAACTTCACAAAGTTGGGAAATTGATGGAAATTTTGCCACCCTTCAGTCGTTGTACTGCCTCCAGTTGTGTTGCTGCCTGGTGAGAAGCTGCCAGGCCTTCCGGAAAGGATTTGCCGATTTGCTTCAATTCATGATTCAGTGTAAAATAATTATTATGTGTTAAAGATGTAAAGCTCTCTCCCTGTTTTTTCCCCTTGTCCCCTCCCTCCCTTCGCTTTTTTTCTTTAGATCTTTCCGTTTCCAATAGCTGCATGTCGCTGCGAGGGAAAGACCCTCTTTTGCCATGAAATGAAAATGAAAAAAAAATCCGTTTCCAATCTGTGTTTTTCTTCCTTGTTTTTTCGTCGCCTCAAAGCTCTTCGTCTTCGTCTCCTGGAGCAACGCCTCGAACCTCGCGTGGCTGGCCTCGCTTTGGCGACGGCGCCGTGCCGTTTTCACATGCAGGACGCGAAGCCACCGGCGCGCCGCATCCTGCGAAAAAGATGCGATGTCCGATCCGGCAACGTTTGTTCCAGTGCAATCCGTTCAGAGAATCAAAGTGGGCAAATTGAATTGTTGCTGGCATGGCATGTCCGCAATTCTGTGCCATTCGAAGTACATGAAAATAGATGCTACGGAGGAGAAGCATCCCCCACCTGCTGCCCTCTTAACCAAAATTTGCATGATGCCGGGGCATTTTGCATCAATATCAAGTGCGTGCATTGCTCATCCTTTGCGCATCCATTTTTCCACTTAACGATTTCACAGTCTTCTCCCCTTGTTTACCACAGTCCGTGGCCACGCGCAGCCAGCAGCCCTGGGCCAGTCGCTGCAGGCGTCGCTGTTGCCGTTTGCCGCGCCATTTCTGCAGCGCTCGCTGCGCTGCAGCATGGGCCTCCCGACAAAACGGACAAAAATTCACCTTTGGAAAAAAGGCGATGTGCTTTCGGACTTGAGGACTCTTGAATGGCCGATCTAAGCCCTGAAGAATGCAGTCGAGACATTGAAAAAACACAAATTGAAAGAAAAGCATAGAACAAAATCGAACAAAACAAAAAAGTAGACTCAGTAGACTGTAGAAAAACAGTAGACAGTAGACTCGTACCAGTATGCATTACGCAGTCTATAGTCAATATATGTCATCATATGTCATCATGGTGCTCACCAACACTCATCAAGCACCCGGCACCAACACCGCACCTGCTGCATACGGAAAGCCACGACGTATTGCGAGAGCGTCCGTTTTTTTGCAACAAAAGCGGACCACGTCGAGACGAGACGTCGGACCACCGCCATGAGAAGTTGCTTCGCCTCAGGGCCACGGCTCCAAAGTGCCATCAATAGATATACGAGAGAAATAAGTCAAAAAATATATAAATACGTGCAAATATGTGATATAGTGTAAAACCAAAAAATATTGACATATATTGTTTACATACCAACATGTAAGGTCATATACATCATAAAACACCTGAACAAACCTTGCTTTGCTGGGTTTCCCTGGTTAGATCCACACCTTCTCACCGGTGAGCAACAGCAATTGGCGAGAGTACGACTTGATCTGTGCCTCAAACATGGCATGAAATGGTATCAAACAATTCACACAGCCCTGGACCCTAAACATTTTCTGGCGCGTTTCCCTTTGATGTTTGAGGAATCTTGAAGACTATTGCAGGCAAAAAGGACAGCACGATCATATCGCGTGAAAACATCAATTTTTCATAGCTCCCAACCTGCTGATACAGGCTGAAGATGGCGCGACGTTTTGCCAGCCTCTTGCGCCTTTGCCGTTCCATGTCGTTTCCCATGGGCTGTTGGCTTAACTCCGGTTTCAAAGGAGCACAAGCACGGATCTGTCGCGAAAAAAAAACTGAGTTGGCAGCTTTTCGCTATAGGCATCCAACAAACATGCCATGCGCTGCTGTTCCTGGATGAAGTCCTTGCCGAAAAGTTGGAAGCCATAAGTTGGATCCGTCCAGTCAGACACCTTGTGTCAGATTCGGGTCCTTCCAGTGGCATACAGCTGCAAGGGCTTGTTGCAACCGTCGCCCGTGACTAAGAGCTTTGTAGCTGCGGTGCAACAATGTTGCCTGCAACGGTCACAGCGAGAAATCTCTCACCTTAACACATTTCAGATCCGTTACATCTTTTAAAGAATCAGATTCATTAAGTGAAGTTACTAAGACTCTACCAAAGATAAGTTATCAGCACACACTGAACGGCCACGCCACAAAACCCCAAAACCCCAAAACTCCCACCTGATGCCAGTTACTCAATGCGCTACGGCAGCCTTCGACGACCATGACCTGATGCCACTGCTCTGCCGTCGCATCGCGATCCCGTTGAAGCTCCACGAAACCTCCCGCGGTTTTCGGGGAAAACGTGGGGCTTCCCATGACGCTGCGTTTTTCGCTTCTTTGTTTGTCAACTTCTCCGCTCATGGAAGATTGTTGAGAGAAAACGAAGATTTCACTAGAAAATATACTGAAAAATACTGAAAAATATACAAAAACCGATGGATTGAATGTCAAATTCATCCGAACATTTAAAGTCTTGGACAAAAAAAGCAGGACAACGACGTTGTCAAAGGACCCAATGGCTTCGTGGCCGAGACACTGATCCAGGTATCCCAGGAACATTTCTGGAGCACTGACATTGCATGGCTCTCCTTGGAAGTGCTCCTCAGAACAAGCTTTACGCGCTCCTCCTTTACTTTCTGGATGTTTTTCAAAGATTTTCAAAGCATCTCAAGTGAAGGTGTCAGAGCATTCTGAAATGTATTCAATTCATTTTCACTTCTCTTTTCACTTTGCTTCTCCTTGTCACACATTTTCTTCAACTTCTTTAAGTGACAAATGTCAAATTTGAATCTTTTCCAAGTTGCATCTCTTCTCTTCGACGACAGCTGCTGCGTGCTACATGGCACCAGGTCTTCAGCAACTGTGCCAGAAACTGCTGGAGCCTCAAACGATGCTGCAACTCAGCGGCCTGGCAACGCCTGCCACAACCCATTTGGGCCAAGGATCGCATGATGCAGAATTTAAGTGCTACGCTGCTACCCCAAAACTGTCAAATCTCGTTGACACCTCTGTCTGGAGGCTGAACTGGTGGCCCAAAGATGCCATCCTGAGAGAAACGAAGAAGAAATGTCATGAAATGTCAAAACATCTCAGCTCCAATCGTTGGCTTCGCTCTCCTTGAATGCTTCCGTGTAGCTGCCTCTCTCGCAGGGCCTGTCGCAACGAACTCGTGGGACGAACTGTTGCATTTGAGCTTGGTAGTAAAGAAATGCAGAAATCATCAGAAAACAAATATAAAATACAAACAAATAAAGAGCATAAATAGTATGGCCTTTGACAAGTGAAGAAGTGCGGAAGTGAAACCAAAAAAACAATTAATGCTACATTTCAAAAGAAAATAAATACATATATATATAAATATTCATGGTATTCTGGCCATTTTTGCCGCCTCCCAGGCTGCAGTGCTTCGCTGCCGTCGGCGTTGCAACAGCTGTGCGGCTGCAGCCCAACGCCGTAAGAGCGACCGAAGCCACAGGTGCAACGCCTGGAGATTCACCAATTTTTCAGGATGTGACAATGATATAATGAACATATGAATATATATGAATGATATGTGTACATATATCCAGATAAATCATTAGATTATGATGATTCATGATTTTATGTGTCATGTTGACAGGTACATTCGAATTAAAAAAAACGCTGTTCATCTTGCCACTCTGTTGTGTCCAGCCTGGAGCTTTAAATCCTTTGGCTGCACCTAACATTGACATTGGGAGAAGTCACCACAAAAGTCTGCATGTCTTGGTGCCGCGCCTCTCCAAAGTGAACACTTCTCCTTGAAGCCGAAACAAAAAAAAGGAGAAAATCTGCGGAGATTTCTCTGAAATTTCCGACACAGAAGGCGTCCCCGAAGTCTTTCAACAACAGAAAAACTGAGCTTCTAACAGTTGACTCAGTTGACCCTGATCCTCAACATCCTTCTTTAAGCACCTCTCCCTTAGCCAAAAATCTCAGGAAAGCCCCGGTATCCACAGCGATCACAAATCTGGATCACTGGAGCACCAAGGTTCCAGCCATTTTCGCATTGCCTTGTGGAAGGTGACAAAATAATACAAAACATATCAAAATATCGTGTAACATAAGATGTCCAGAGATGTCCAAATGATGGTCACTGATGTCATAGCGCATAAACATTGGCATGTCTGTAAGAAAGGTCAACCATCAACTCTTTTCTCATCTGCTTTCCGCACTGTCCACGGTGGCATGGACTCAGTGTCTTCAATCGATCTCTTGATTCTCCTCGATCCATTATGATCCATTCATCCCATTCCACCTCTCTGCCTCATATCTCAGCCATCTCTCCGTTCTCCATCCAAATCGGTGTCATTCTCGATCCAAATCACGAAGTTAAACGGGCCGAAACTCGTCAGGCCGAAACACCAGCATCGGGGTTTACCATCTTCAACCTGGCATCTGCAAAACGCGTCGATTCGTCGATGGTCATGTTCTCACGTAGGTGGGCCACTGGCGGAGAAGATAAGCCTCAAGTCTACAAACAAGGAAGGCCAATGTGACTTCACTTATCTTAAATAGTAGAAATTTTTGCAAAATTCATCTATTCTCATCCATGTTCATCCATTTTCCTCCATTATTCCGCCATTCGTAACTCATTTCCAAGGGAGAATGGGCAAATTCCAAAATGACACCACACTCCACCGCCGAATCTTTCAGCCAACGGCACGTTGAGCATCTTCCGAAGGTCCGTGGAGAGCTGGTCGTATTTCTCTTGTCGCATCAGGGCCTCGATGGAACGATCCATCAATCCATCAATCCATCAATCCATCAACTTCACATCTGATTTTTCTTATAAAAAATTTTGGGGATGAAATACAAATGAACTGAGGCTTCTGCGACTGTGCTACTATCTGTGGCCACCAGCGTTCCAGGGTGTGCCTCATGAAATTCACATTTTTGTGGCGAAAAAACGCAGACTCGAAAGGCAGGAAATCTGACAACAGCGACCACAGTTCTATGATAACCCAAGGTACAGTTGCAGCCAAAAAGGCCCTGACAGCAACAATGCAGGGAGTTGTTTTTTCAGATCTACAAAAAGGAAGCGATCTTGAGTATTCCTGAGATTTCAAGGTAAGAAAAAATTCCCAAATCTGATGGCATGTCTTGTAGATGGTTTCATCATGATGCACCTTGGATTTTCATGGTTTTCCAGTGGTTTTCCATTGATCTGTTCCGTTTGGGCCTGATTGTGCTGAAGGGTCCAGCACACCAGGAGCCCGTCTTCTCAGTGATGCGTGCCTTCTCAAACGGCAGGCCGGGCGTGAGGCCTCCAGAATCACTGAAGGCGAATCTCAGTCACGAATCATCAGGAATCACTGACGGTGTTTTTTTCAGTCAAGATGCGATGCATGTCTTGAAAAGCTCGAACTGATTGCTCAGTTTCGCCATGTGGGTTCCAGATATGATCCACCTTGAACTTCAAACGTTCAAAACACAAATCCGGAGACGACTCGAAGAGCACTCGACTTCTTGTGAAAAATGTGAAGATTGCTGAGGGTCTTGGCCCCGCCCTGAAGCAGCCAAACCAAAGGCACTCTTCCCTCGGCGGCCTGGAGACTGAAACAGTACACGATGAGGAACAAAAAACATGAAAAAACTAGGCTGCCGCAAGCTATGCAAAGCTATACAAACAGAACATCTCATCACATCACATCTCATCACATTCTATGACATCTCATGCTGCTACGTACCGCTCTCCGGTCCCTTAGATGAACCTTCCCCTTATGTCTTGCATAAAGTCGCTGTGGATTGAAGTGGCCACTTTGCAAAGGCGAGTTGGTGCCTCTGTCATCCAAGCACCTTGACTCTGCCAGTGGAAAAAATTTGGCGCTTCGTAGACCACTTCCTTCTTCCTGGGGATCTGAAGGATGTGAAGGATGTGAAGGAGCCATCGTGATGTTTTTTTTTGAAGCAAGGCTGAGCAAGGTACTGCAATTTTCGGATCTCCAGGAAGGGTTCCAACTGCGACAGCAATTCAGGACAGTAGCTGGGAAAGGACTCTAACCAAACCTGATTGCAACAAGTTGCAAAGGGACTTTGACTCCTCAAAAATCACAAGCAACCGTCAATGTCCAATATGTCTGCAACAAAAAACATCTGCACTAGGTCACTAGGATCTAGAAGACGTTTAATTATTGACTTCAATTTTTGTACTATGGTACATTATAGTACTATTGAAGATTGTGCAAAACAATACAATAAATTCACTTTCACAAAACCACTTCGACTGTGGATCCAAGAAACATGGAAGTCAAAGTACACACCGAACAACGGCGACGGCTTGACGCTGCTGGACAATTTGGACCTTGAAAGAAACTGCTCGTGGTAGCAGGACAGTCAAGGTTGATTCAGTTGACAACTACTGAATAATACATGATAAAATAATATATATGAGATATTATGACATAGTACATGATACTCCGATTCAGGTATTACTCCATATCTCAGACTCCATCTAGCTAGGTGTAGCAGTGTAGTTCCCACATATCTATCTACATCATGTTACACACATCTACAAACAACCGGACTATCTGCAGCAGCCATGAAGCAGCCCATATGCCGCCATAGTGCTTGATGCCAGAATGCGTGTGGCCACGGCAATGTCCTGGTGCCGGCTGGTACTTCTTCAGAAAGGCCTCCTCCACAAACTCAAGGGCCTCCCACAAAAGTTGGCATTCCGACCAGAACAGGTGTTCGATGGATGAAAAATTTGCAAAAAAATGCTTCGACTTGGAGATATTCCAATTATTCCAAGTCTTCCCCCTTTTTTGCCAAAAAAGGCCTGTTCCAAAGTCTTGGCTACCAATAGTGAAGTGGATTTTTTCAGCTTCTTTTCTTCAACCTCCAAGTTGACCAAGGGCAAACGGAACTGTTCCATTTGCAACAAAACATTGGGATCCGTATTGGCCAAGATCAACGAACATCCCAAGTCCGTGGCCACGCTCCTGAGTTCAACAAAAAAAAACGGAAACACATTTGCACCAGAACAAAATATGAAACAATCAAATCAATTTAAACCCGACCGTACTTCAAACCATGTAAATCATTCAAACTCATGGAAATAACGTTTGAAAAACATCCATTTTGTAACGCCATTTTCGGGTATAGCAGGTTTTCGGATCGGACCGAGCTTCAAGACCTCCTGGAAGGCACTCACAGCCTGTCACTATGAGCTTTGTCAAATTTGTCAAACTCAAACAGCGGCACAAATGCACAAAGGTCAAAAAGCAGCACAAAAGGTCAATTTGTCAAAAAGTTCCCACGTTTTCAGAATTTCAAGTGCTACCAAAAAACCGTGGATTCCATCTGTCTCACTAAATCCAAGTCCAGAACAATGTATTCTGGTTGTGCTCGGACTTCACAACTCACTGCATGGCTGAAGGAAAACTCCGGTAGATCCAGATCATCATCCAAGCCAAATGCTGGCTGTCGATAGGAGACGTGGTGCCTGAAATCTGAATCTTCAAATCGCAAACCGAAGGAGTGAGAATTCAACACATACTTTACATGCTATGTTGGTACATCTGTTGCCAAGTGCGCATAGGACCAACATGAGACGGGCTTGGGATATGGGGGATATGTGTGATACAGGGGATATGTGAATCACACATCCAGGTCATTGGGTCAGTAAGTCCCCAAAGAATGTGGTAAAATGGTAAAATGCAAGGCGAAACATATCACAACATGATCCAACAGTATCCAAAGGTCACAGTTGAGGTACTGGCGACTGAAGTGCTCCAGTGCTTGAACGATTTGCCGCATGGATGCAAAGTAAAGATAGGAGCTACACAACCTCCAAACTTCTGCCTCGCACTTTCCATG
Source organism: Breviolum minutum Mf 1.05b.01 (assembly GCA_000507305.1). Taxonomy (NCBI): domain Eukaryota; class Dinophyceae; order Suessiales; family Symbiodiniaceae; genus Breviolum; species Breviolum minutum. The sequence continues at coordinate 77,837 of DF240215.1, forward strand.
TTGACATTTGTGAACAATGACAAAAAAAACTTGTTACATTTCATTCGACTGGTTGGTTAATAAGGATCCTTCTAGTGGACATAGACCATGTTGACATGTTGACTATGTTGGAATGGTGAGGCCAAAGTGACTTGTGATCCAACTCGGTTGAGATATTCGCGGTCGCAGGTCGTGTGAAGTCGTGGGCTGCGCAATTTTGACAAGGTTTGTCGAGAGCCAATCACCGGAATGGTGGCTAACTGGCATTGCACAAAGCCCGCCACCGAGATGAAACCAAAAAGCATCATGGGCGCAGTGCCCAAGATGACATACCTCAAATAAAATCCATGCAAAGCTTCTTTGTAAAAATAGTAAACCCATGAAAAAAAAGTGAGTAAACCATTGAACTCTCAAGTAACTGTCATGCTTTGTCAGTTTGCCAATTTGCCAGGAAGAGTGAATAGAAAGAAGAAACGAAGAGCCTTCATCTGCCGAGTTTCATAAGAATCATGGCCCACACAAGGCAATACTCATAAGTTCGCAGAAAGCATAAAGAGTTCCACACCCAAAATGCCATGAGTTCTGCACTCAGCCATATGAGAACCGAGCCAGGCAAAAATTTGGGTAATACTGCCACCACATAGTCGCCACTCACAAAAATCAGACTAGAAAAGATCAAGAGCAAAACCTGAAACTGTTGACCATCAGCTCCAAGGGTTCTGCAAGTAATACTGAATGACATCACCATGTTGGCACTGAGACCAGACAGCATCCCACTACCCATATTGTAAATACCATGCAACATCATTTCTTTGTCAATATCAACTCGAATCTGTGTCGATGAGGCTGTCCCAAAAATATTCATCACTGCAGTGAGGGCAGAGATGCAAGCTGCATTCGCCTTGAGAAATTGACACAAGTTTCTCAAATCCAAGTGGAATAATTCCATTGATTGAGATGAGAGATGATCCCAAATTATGGAAATATGGTGAACCTTTCTTTAAGGTCATCCGCATTCAGGAAAAGTCGACCAATTCGGTGTCAAACAAATTCGACAACCCAACTATCGCAACTTCTTGTCCCGGTTTCTTGTTCCGGTTTATCCTACTAGATTGCAAAATGTAAAGTACAAACAAATAGACTTATTGTAAGTAAATTGCTGTAAAATGTAGAATTGCAAACTTGTTTAGAGAAGCAAAACTCAAAATCTTCGATACGTCATTTCAAAGTCCAAGTAGCGATGGTCAGCCAGAAAGTGGGTGATGCAAACTCTTGCCAATCGATCGGCTCCGAATCAAAGTGCTGCGTCCAAATCCGGTAAAACACAGGGTGTTGAGGCATCTGCACCTGTCAATTCTTGCGAATCTCACAACAAAAAACGTACAAAAAATGTCAAAAAATGCAGGCTCCTGAGACCCCGCACTGGGAAAAGGAGACCCTGCAATCGCGCATCTTCAAGACTGGTAGCGGAGAACAACCTCGGTAGGAATGGAATTCCACGATTTCTGGGCACCCAAATTCCCAACTTTTTTGCGGGCAAGTAGCATCCACAGGAAGAAAATGGCAGCCTCGTTACAGGGAGCATGATGCCTCTATTGTTTGGTCATGTTCTTTTTTGCCAACACTAACATAGAGCATACATCAACAATCAACATACCATAAACAATGCCATAAACATACCATAAATACCATAAACATACATGATTCGACGTGATTCAACATGACCAATCATCATCCTTTCACCTGTAAAGAACGTGCCCCGCCTCTGCCAAGAGAACACTGGGGATCAACAGATCCTGTCCAGTTTCCCCATGAATCCACTGAGGAGTTGAAGTGTACAAATCTTGGGCAAATCCGTAGTACAAATCGAATCTTTTCCAAATCCTTTCCCAAATCGACCTTTAACCCATCAGCAGCACCTGTGAAATATAAGGCAATTTCACATTGGACGCTCGCAGTGCGAACATGCCAATTCCCGCCAGACTTCCAGGGAGCCACTTGTGAAGGCATTTCACGGCGAAAAGGCAATGATAACTCTCCGGTTGCACCAAACCTTCGCATCAACATCATCAGCATCATCAAAACATCCAAAGATTCATTTTAAAAAAATCATTGCCAACAAAATGTTTCGTTGTTTTGTTCTTTTCTTTTGGATGTTAAAAAAGTTTTTGGAAACATCCAAAAGAAAGTCATCCATCAGTTCACTTCATCCAAAACAAATGCTGGAAATTTCCACTTTGTTTGGTGGAGATTTTGTCGAAGCGGCTGGTGAAGTCTGGGGCCATCAGATTCAAGGCGTATTGCAGCAGAACCTGACAGGTTCAAAGGATCGAAACTCAGCTGAATCCTGAATGCACTGAATGCTGAAATTGTCTCACTAAAATTGCTGAGTTGTTTGGTTGTTTTTTGTCTTTGCCTCTTTGCCTTTTGCCCTTTTTCTCAGGCGCCGACGGCTCCAGTTCCAGCCATGAAGCCTCCGTAGATGACGAAAGGACAAGCTTTCACGAGCCGAGCCAATTTCAATCGTCCCACGAGCCAAATGCAACTGCCAATCAGCACCGTGGAAATGGCAGCCTCATTCAAGCTCATTCCAGAACAACTTGGCATTTGACAAAATGGATATATAATTGATGATAATTGGATAATCCAAGTGCGCTTTTGCGCCAACACGAAAACGACTCTAAATCAACACTTTCTTCATAAAACGCTCATGAAAATCTTGTAAAATCTTATCAAATGAGGTGAAATGTGAAATCTGCTTCGATTCACTTATCATTTCAGCCAACAGGCCATGGTGTAGATGGTGGCACTTTTCTCTGGACCCAGGGTCTTGAAGTACTCGGCCAGAATGATCACAGTAGGAATGCCTCGAATTTTGAATATTCAAACATGACATCCACTACTAGCGCCATCCACTACTTTGAGATTCACTCTAAGTTACTCCAAACAACTTCACCGAACTGCCAAAGTACTCAAAACAGATAGAGATCTGTTTGTATTCTATTTTTGTGCTTCGATGTCTGCATCTTTATTCGAGTTGCTGGCCCCTGCTACTCCAAATTTGATCTCTGAGCCCATGAGGCTGCCTGCATTGGCCACCTGAGGATGTGACAACCGTTTCACCCCCAAGCTTTTCACCTTGTCATACCATTCCCCTTCCAAGGCACTAGGGTTGTGAGCAAACCAATGGACATACCCAAAGCTTGATAATCGTGGTTCCTCAGTGATTTGCTTCACTTCACCATTTTTCAGACGCGGAAACGACGGTGGCTTCTTTTTTTTCAGAACCAAGGTGCGGGACAGCAGGAGAGGATGGGAAAAGCAGGCCACCTCAAAACAAAATCTGCGAAGAGTGACATTAAAAGTCAATAAACGTAACATAAAGTCATATTCATATATGTAATATAATCTATAGAAACCATTAAAAAACACTGATATCTGATAACCTTTGATCCTTCCCCAGTGTTGGACTACCACATCAAAGTATCGCACCTAGCGACAGGCCATCTGTAGCACCCATGAAGCATGCCACCAAAGCAGCAAAAACCTGAGATTCCATGAGATTCTCAAAATTCCTCTGCGTCGGGACTGGACCGCTGTAAAACATCGCCAAAGGACATTGCGCAGCAAACGCGCACGGCCTAAGAGAACCTTTGGCGCTTCTGCTTGGCCTCAGCCACTCCATTTCCAGTTGGCCGGATGGGTGGGGATGGCTGGATACAGCTGGATTTCACTGAGATTCCCACAGGCTTCAAGGACCAACGTGTCAGCATGTAATGCTCGGACCTGTGATCGTTCAACCTCCTCATTGAGCAAAGGAACAGACAGCGACTTGGCCGACCTCACGTGAGCGGTATTTCTTGCTGGCAGGAACTAAAAGAGATCTCAATGGTGCACTTGCAATATGCTTAAATTCGACGATGGGTTTTTTAACAAAGATCGATCTTCTCAAGTCTTCTACATTTCGAAGGAAACAACTGTGGGAAAAAATCAGATTCCAAACCGTTGTCGGAAAAAGAATTCCCTTCGCCTGAAGTTGTGCCGTCGGCGTTTCGACAAATGTGGAGACACCAAGTGGGACAAATCGGTCTTGCAGGGTTCCATGGCTTGCAGTCGCCATGAGAAAAAGCTGCGCTGCCAGATATTGCAATGGCAATTGTGTAAAAAGTGACATGAATTGACATGGATCTAAGACTGTCGAATGGGACAGGATGACAAGGCAACGTGAGTCACTTGAGTCAAACGGCTTTGCATGTTCCCTTGAGGCCTTAAGGTCTAAGGGCCGTGGCTGTGTGATCTGTACAACTGTCAGCACAGCGTCGTTGCGACACTTGAGTCTCATTCACGGATTTCATGAAATCAACTAAAATCGAACGGAAAATTCATATCAAATGAACACATTCACGAAGTTGTAACAGAACTTCCTCAGGATGCCGACTAATGCCATTGCCCAACAGTGCAAGATCCTTTTGAGCATCTTGTGCTGAGCCTCCAGAGCAAAATGAGGGCCGCAATGAACTTGAGGGAAGGGACCAAGGGAAGCATGGAGGGTGAAAGCTGACAATCACATACAAGAAGACAACCCAATGGTGATGATGATGATGATGATGATGGTGATGATGGTGATGATGGTGATGATGATGATGATGATGATGATGATGATGATGGTGATGGTGATGGTGATGGTGATGATGATGATGATGATGATGATGGTGGTGGTGGTGGTGATGATGATGATGAGGATGAGGATGATGATGATGATGATGATGATGATGATGATGATGATGATGATGATGATGATGATGATGATGATGATGATGATGATGATGATGATGGCGGATTTGCTCTTGGCAGAGAATATGATGTCAGTTGTGTTCCCAGCTCCGTCTTTGGCCTGGAAGAGAACTCGCCTGGACATCGAAAGTAAGTCGTGTAGCGAGTTCGAGATCTCCAGTGTTCAAATGTTCGAAAGATCCGAATGTTCGAATTTGCTAACACGAAAGCGTTGAACTCAACTCAACAGTGACACCTACAGGTCTCCTTCGGTGTCTCGAGTTGCAGAACCCTTGCGCCTGTCCAGAAGCACTTCGAAAACACTCCAAACGTACACCAAAACTGAAGAACAAACTCCATCAATAGAACTTGAAATTCCAATATCTCGCTGTTCATTCCGATTTCTTGCAGATTTCTTTGGGATTTTCATAGATTTTCCAGATTTCTCTGCATCACCTTCTACCGAAATGCACGTTTTCAACCAACGAGGTCTTTCACCTTCGCACTTCGAGGCGCGATGCCAAAGGCAGAGAAGCCGCTTCAGCCGTTTTCGCCACTGGCGATCTGTGGACAACCTGCGGGTTCTTAAAATGGGTGATTTTCATTGGAAAGATATTATACTATGTGTATTTTTAGACTAAGATATGAAAATATATAAAAAAAATACCATATCCAATTGTATTTCACTCTACTTTTTGTTGGATCAGAGATCTGCGACTTTAAAAACACAGCTTCCCTTAGAGGCGCAAAGAGACTCACAGTGAAATTCAGAGATTCAGATGAACTATTGCCACCCTCCAAAAAAATACCTCGAAAAAAACACAAAATTTCAAAAAAAAAAATCTAAGGGGGGGGAATTATTATTGTGACCCCGATTTAAACTATGTTCACTAAATCTATCTGTATATATATATATATTATCATATCTATATAAGTATCATATTGGCATATTTGTTTTTTGTAGAACTCCAACTTGGAAAGTCTCTTTAAATCGAGTTGACGAGCAACAAAATCCGTAGGGCGCAGGACCAAACTCTCAGCACACGGCGTCTTTGGAGTTGGCTCCTGGAGAAAACAAAACTTGAAAAATAGATGGCACAGGTGTCTACATATTGGTTTATCTTATAATATTCATTTTCGGACCCTTTACGATCACCTACCTTTTGGTATCGGCAAGCCATCTATTTTGACCTTCCGGTAATGCTGATCCGGTACTGTATCAACAATATTGCTGCCTGAGCCTTTGTGACTCTTGTCTCTTTCTTGCCAATTGCCTCAGTTGTGAAAAGTTTCACCAAGAATTGTTCAAAACAAAAAAAACGAATGCCGTGGTGAAGCCAAAGCACGCCACATCGACGCCACGCTCTGAAAGCAGCAAGGCCATAGGATCAGAGCGCGATGAACTTGATTAAGGATGTCAGTGTCCAACTGAAGTGTCCACATCTGTGAATGCTTTTGTTGGTTCTTTGGATAATGGCTGGTTTTCATGAGTTGAGAGGCAGTTCATTGAATATGGCTAACATCGGCATTTTCTTGCCATACTGTGGCCAAACAGCTTTGCAGCAATACCAAATGCCGCAGAGAATCCGAAGGCAAGGTCAGATGTTCAGAGGATCTGTGCAAAGCCTGCGTCCTTTTGTTTCCTCCCACCATGTGTCAGGTGTCCAAGCGCAGGGTGAAGGGTGAAAACTGTTGACGCGAAACAGATCGAAACAGACTACTGAACAGGGTGAGCAAGCAGCTCGAGCTTTCAAAGAGACAGTGCAGGTGAAAACTGTGAAAAGAAAAGGTAACAAATTGGCAGAGATGTTTCTTGACCTCCAGATATCTATTCATATCTATTCATATCAAATTCATATCTATTCATATCTATTCCGACCCGTCTTTTTCCAATTGGCATTGCGTTTCTTTCATTTCTTTCACCTGCACCTGCGGGGTGCTTGTGTACTATAGCTACTATCATCTCAATTCACGAGCCGGAGCCTGGCAGCATTCGCCACAGAACAAGTCAGAAAAAGTAACGAAGTTGGAACAAGTGATCCATATTGCCATCATATTTTTGCATATTTTGCCGCTGCCTGTGCGCCATTGGTTTCGAGATCCAAGCGCCTCAGACGCGTCACCGTCCTCCCGACGTTAGGCGACCATCGACGTCACGTGAGGCGTCTGGGGCTTCGCGACACTCGCAGGTGGCCTTTTCGGATCTCCTCGTAGCGACCATCCTGGAGATGACGTCAAAAAGAATCATTGTTTCACCGCCTTTCACATTGTTTCACAAAAGAAACTCAGCTCTTTCATGCTGTTTAAGCATCCCAAACAAAAAAAATCAGAAAAAACAAATATGGGCATCTTTTTCAGGATTGGCTTTTTTGTTTTGCATATAAATGGTGTTTCACTCGTGAGAAGCGAAACGATCAATCAGCGAATCACTCCTCCGGTCCAACTTTGACGGGGCATGGATTCTGATTCTCAGCGGAGGTGGAGGTCTCTGCCATTTCCACCTTCAGATGTGGGAAATGTCGGAGTTTGTCCCTGAGGTTTCTCTCAGATTCTTCCGCTTTTTTGGGGGGAATGTGCATAAATCTACTATTAGTAAATCTGGTACATCTGTGGTAAATCTACATTTAAAAAGAAATGGCAGCTTACAATGGGATGATTTTTTTTCAACCTTTACAAATTGGGTTTTTGGTCGTTTCTCTGTTGGAGCACCTCTCTGGGCTCCGTGAAATTGCTGGAGGATTTCGGGCCGACCATCTGGACCTGGAGGAAATGACACAACCAGGTAGCGCCGAAAAACCCCATCTAATTCGATGGAAAGAGAACTGCCCCAAAAATCGTGTGACGCGACGACGAAACAGGCAACGCTCAGACAGAACGAAGCACCACTCGACGCCTGCTGCGGCTTCTCAAAGGATTGAGTCGGCGGCTCCACCTGACAGAACAAAACCACCCAACATCACCTTCAAACATGAAAAGCTACTAAAAATTCATGCGATATTGCATAATAGTGCATCATTGCAGCATATTACAGCCAGTTTGAAGGTGTTTGGAAGGCCAAAAAATCTAAAACATCATAGAACATCCGAAACATCATGACACTTTTAGTTTTTCAGCACCTTATTCCCCTCTGCGATTGCTCTCACATCTTGAAGGAAATGAGCCACCTGGGCACACTTCAACGATGGAAAGTTCTGCTCTGAAATTATCCTGGATCTTGAAGCAAACATGGATCTGTCTGACTGAAGTTTCTTTTGAAAAATACCATGTCAATTGTCTTCCCAAATCTTTCAATAAGTTTTATGTTTAAAACGCTTTCATTCCTCCCCAATGGCAGTTTCTCGGCTCATGTACGTGTCAACTGGCCATTTTATGCACCATGAAAGTTGGGTACCAAAAACGCCATGAATTTCACTCACTACACCCGTCGGCAATGCGGAAATTCACTACCTCTCCAAAGTAGGCTCGCATGTCTGTCTCCACCAGGTCATTATGGCCTGGCACCAGAAACATCAGGTGAAGCCGATTTGGCTGATCCGAAACAAGTAAAACTTCGTTGAAAAACAGTACCTCCAAAAAGGAAACAAGGTCGGAAATTGCAATATGTACCAGGCATTACCAGGCTAGTTTGATGTCTCTGCATCTGCCTGCACGAGCTGGGAAATAGGCTGGCCAGCGGTGCTGCTTTGGACACGCCTCAAAAAACATCCAAAATCTTCCAATAGAAATGGAATGATATGGAATGCTCCTGTCTCACGGTGCCTTTGCCCTTTGCCCCTGCCTTGTGCAAACGAAAACCATGGTAGAAGGGAATGATGTCATCACGTTGTCCATGCATCACAAACAACGGGCACAGCAGCTGACGGATTCGCCTCACGGATTTTCTGTCAATCTGTCATGTCAACCAGATACATCAGTTTTTTTAACCAAGTCTTAACCAATTAACTTCACTTTTCCCCTTAATTTTTGGCATTTTTTAAACTTCAACTTTCCGCCTTCACTTTTCTTACCAATTCTTATGGCAAAATTGAGTCACCAAGCCACACCTGTCGTTTGGATAGAAGTCAAAGCAGCTCCACACGCAGGACGGCCGACAGCACACGTCGGGCTTCGGATCAACGACCTCCAAACTCAACGTACGACATGATCGAAGATTTTCGAAGATCGTGTAAATTGACCGATCAGGAGCTCTGCTTTCAGTGCAAAGGGTGCGAGTCTTTTCAGATGTTCCTTTTGTTCTAATGGCTACTTCATCTTTTTTCATTTTGTGACTTTTTGCAGTATCCATCTCTGCTAGTTGATTTGCTTCTTTCACTTCCCGCACATCTCCACTTGCACCACCCTGTATCGCCTTGATTCCAGACAAAAGGGGCCTGGGAACGCATAATGCAGCAGCTCAAACAATCCCAACACTCGATGACCCAATGCAACAGCATCATACATTCATACAGTCATACACAATCAAAAGATCAAAGGCGGCTTTCAAACATCTTCAAACATCTTCGAGCATTTTTAGTATCAATACCAGGACTTTTGATCAAAGCCCAACCGAGAAGTAAGCATGCAAATACCAGGATGCCAGGCGAATGCAACACAACGCCACCCAAGAGCTTCTTCGATGCCAGGGCAGTCGCTGGGCCACTGAACAGTGATGAACAGTGAAATGATGGGGTTGAGATGGGGTTGAGTAGTACCCCAACACACATCGTCACATCATCCCAAAAAGCGGCATTTGAGGTTGTATCTATTTGTATTTTGAAAGAAGCTGCAATTTCAGTGGTGAAATGATTTTTGAATGGCTGTTTTGTCAGGTTTTGTCAGGTTTTGTCCAGAAATTTCTGCCTGCCGACGCTTTGTCCGTAGGCAACGATCCTGAAGGATCCAACGTGAGGACCGTAAAACTAAGCCACGGCGTCACCATTCCGAATGTAGAAAGATATCAACATATGTCAACTATCCTAAGTTCCAACATAGAAAATGGGACACATGTGAAAACATCATTTATCCTTGCCAAAGACTTGCAAAGGAATGCCATTTCGACAACGTTTTTCGACTTTCGTTTCGCTCCTGTTCGGTGGAACGCCATTGGACACGAGGTAGTCATATGCCGCCTCCACATCTGCATAGGTATTGCCTGAGCTTGGCCTGAAGATTTCGGAGAAAAACTCAGAATCGCCAACGAATTTTATCGAATTTTGCGAATCGACTTTTGATATCCTTCCATTTTGTGCCGTTTTCTTTTTGCCTCACACATCATGCCGCTCCAAACTTCTCAGCAGAAACCGAAATTTTGCTTCTAATCGTCCAAATCCACTTGTACATTCGTCACTCCAATCGTATCCAGGTCGTACCACTGAGATGTCGCAAACATGTTGTACAAACCTGAGACTGTCAGCATTGTCAGACCCCTTCGAGTTGTTTTAATGTTCTCATACTCTCCAGCTATTGTGTTGGCATTCATCCAAGTTTTGAGAGATGGAATCTCAAATCCAATGGTCACTTGGCATGGCGGAAAATCACATTATAGCCACTATGGAAGACGTCTACATAACCCATGGCCTTCATAAACTCAACGATATCTCCAGCAGCTTCGATGATCACAATATCAAAGCTGCAACCAACTTCATGGATCCTTGAGAAGATGAGACGGTCGGCACCTTCTGCATCAATGGACAGCACTGTAAAGGCATGGTCGGCACCACACAGGTTGTGTTGAATATAATCCTTTTGTTGATCACAGACAATACGTGCATCCGCTCCAGCGATTTGATAAGTATAATCTGGTGTTGGATCATATTGTCGTCGTCCTTTCATCAAAGTGCTCTCTAAAGCTGCTGGAAACACTCGATATTCCAAGACATTGGCTGCTTTAAGCAGTGCGGCGTTAAAGAGTGTCACCCGGCCACGCAAAGGTGACCAGCTTCCTGCATAGCGTTTGCGTAAGGATAAGAACACTTCTGCTTCCGGCTCAAAAAGCACTGCAGTGTAATTCAAATAATTGATGAGATAAAACGAATTGGAATTCCAAACACCATTATTGGCTCCAATATCCCAAACACAGCCACCTCGTGGCACTGAAATTCCCAAGTCTTGTAGCTTCAAATAGATCTGGCCCTCTGAAAGGTCAGACATCAACACAGGTGTTACTAATCCACTCAATGGGATGAAGCTCGTCCGCAAAAAGCGATACTTCGTCATTGATTGCCACAAGAGAAAAATCACCACAACGACCAAGGCATACAAAAGCACCAAGCCACGGTGGTTCAAACAACCGAAAAAAAAGGCCCGAGCTCCACAGATTTTAGCTGTCAAATCTTGACATCGACATCGAGGATGTTCTTTCATCTTTTTGTGTATTTTGGGCTACCGGGGTAGCTGCTACACCGGCTAGACCAGCTAAGAGGAATGGATTATCAGAGAATCATCTGATATTATATAATTGTGTACACATATTGTGCTGTGTACGCATACAATGATTATCATAGATTCTCCTAGACATCTCACTACATTTCACGATCTCAATGAATGCCTCTGATAAACATTGTCACGGTATTTTCAGACACGCGAAAGAAAAAAGAAACTAATGAAAGCTCATGAATACTGAATGAACATCGGTCATTGATTTCATTGGCAAATTACGTTGCTGTCACAGGAACCATGCGTGGACTAAAGGCAAATTAGTGTCCTTGCTATAGCAAAAAGTGCATGGTTTTTGTCACGGCTGCGGCTCATGCAGTTATCTTCCAAGAAGCTCCAGAGACAAAATGCTGCATCTGGAGACATCAAGCGAAAAATTTAAAAAAACGGACAATCATCTAAAGGATGTGATGGTTTCTTGTGATGAATGTGATGAAGCTTCACAACAAAGGGATGAGATTATAATTACTTACATAAGGTGATATAACACCGTGGGTTTCCGGTGCTTTTCCATCACTGTTTTTGAATCGCAAAGCGCCTGCCCTCAGCGGCTCCATAGCCGGCGTACTCCACGCCGCAGACCTCCGAAATCGGACGACAAGTTCACCAATCAACATCGATGAACTGAAAAAATCACATGGATTTTTTAGAACTTCAGTAAAATCCGGTCAAATATGATGGAAAAAAACGTTTGATTGAAAAACGACTTTAAGAATCCTCTTTTCAAGCAATTGGACCACGAATTCCATGGAAAATTCCAAGTTCAAGAGAGTTTGAATGCCCAAACAGGTGTCAAAACAGGTGTCAAACTCGAATCCTTCGAATCACCATCATTTGCTTTGTCTCGCAATTCGCAATTCCGAACTTAAGACTGCACCTCGATGCCTAGGACTTTCCCCAATTCGTAGTAGGGACCCATCATCATCCTCAGCTCGAGCACAGAGCCAACATTCTAAGAAAAGTAAGTGTGTGACAGTGTGTGTGTGTGTGTGTTTTTATCGTTTTACCACACGAATTCAGCCGCTCCATTTGTCGCAAATGTTGCATTTTGCTTCGTATCATCTTGTTGAACGCAAACCATGAAACATATGAAACAGTGCTCTCTGCATCACTTGCAACACCTTGCCCCGTCTTGCACCTCACTCAACAACGTTTCGGATGGGTTTTCAGTCAGACACCCAATATCCGTTGCATTTCCATGGCAATGTAGAAGGACCTCACAGGGAAAACAAACTGAAAAAAGTCATCCCTGAGTTATCGAGTCGTCCGCCGTTCTGTGGTTCTACCCTGAGCTGCAAACCAAAGGCCTAGACAAACTCATGAGGGCAGAAGTGGCAGAAGGTAAAAGCATAACAAAATCACAACAAAAACGTTACATGTTTTCGCCATTTTGCTTGAGAATGAGTGGAATCTTTGTCATTCTATGTCAACTCACAAAGTTCTGAGCTTTGAACCGACCGAGAGCCTGCAAGTTGCAAGTTGCAACAGGTTTCTTCGACGGTGGGATCGCAGGACTAACTTTTCAGTCGTGACTGGGGTGCGGCCATGACGTTTTCGTAAGTTGTTTTTATTTGCTTGAAACCAAACCAGTTGTTGGCAGACAAATGGACAAATGATGATGATAATATGATGAATATTAATAACACTGACAGGAACAATCAAACAATGAATTCCTTTTCTACCCAACGAATTACAATCATACCTTCAAATACGAAATTGCACGTTTTCTGTTTTGAGACATCTCTGAATCTTCCATCTGCACCACACCTGGTCGCTTGCCTGTCAATGCATGTCCAACAGCAATAGCATCGCCCATGAAGTGTATTCAGGTTTCATACAACAACACAATTTCTCCAATTTGTCCCAAAAAATGCCCTTTCATCCAGCCTCGTTTTGTCTCAGCTTTTCATCCAGTTTTGCTCTTCGTAACCAAACCATGGGGACACGATGTCCCATCCGAGTGGTCAACCAGTGCATCTCCGAAGCTTCCCGGGCTTTGCGGTACAGGTCTGATGCCTCCAGGCCCTGGAGGACAACGAAAAGAAACATCAACAAAATAAATGTCATGAATCATAATATGATAATATATATTGTCTATATATACTGTATATGATGAACTACGGTGAAACAACCCGTACATACCCCGTACATTCTCATACCACATCGAACATCTATGAAATAAAAGGCACATGTAACATGACAATTCTACCTGTGAAAGAACTGGCAACTGTAACCCAATCACGATTTCAAGTACCGCCTCCATGAGGTACGTCATCTTGTCCTGCTCGACCGCTCGACTACACAATCCAAACCCAAACTGATCGGATCCCGTGGACGCTGACAACTGTGTCATCTCATCATATCCCGAAAATTTATGAAAATTTCAGATACGAAATGCTGTCCTCATCTTCCACTGTGTAAGAAGGTGGAGGAGGAATGAATGTGAAAGCATTCCTCGGACATTTTTTTTTTTGCACAGAAGCATCACCACATCACCGCATCAACTCAACATGTTGGTACCCTCAGATGCGGACCGAACCTTTTCAGCATTGCATCCCTTGACTTTACAGAACTCCAACGACAGACATCTTTTGTCACACTTTGGGAATAAAACGCAAAAATAAAACAAAGCAATCACGTCGCACAAACAGCAATACAAACTGCACCTTGCAGCAAAACAAACAGCCAATAGACGTGGAAGCGACGCAATTTGAGCCTTGGTTTCATGGTGGGAAGCGGAAAAAATGCAAAAATGCTGCATTTTTGACGCGTTCCAACTTGAAGAGCGACTGTGTTGTTTCCTGTGTTCCTTTTGCCCTGGTTCAAATTGAGGCCAGCACCCATGGCAGTGGAAAATGGCGTTGAACGTCACCACAAGGGTAGTGAAAACGTGTGATGCATTCAGAATATATTTTGGAATTTCCATGGTTTGGGTCGGTTTAGCATCAATTTGTTGTTTTTGGAATCTGAGGGTCTCACAACAAACTATGCCCTAAAAGGGGTCATGGCTTGGAAATCTGCAATTGAAATTTTTTCCCGCTTGAATGGTTGATCGAATCAGCCAAAACATGACAGAAATCGACGGAGATCCACGAAGACTGGCAAGGGTCGGCAAAAAGTCATTACCTCATATATCCGCAACCCCAGCTAATAATCATTGATGTCGCAACAAAATCACAAATAGTATCAAATAGTCAATACAAAACAAAACTGCAATTCCAACTGGAAGCGTTTCTACCTCTGTGTTCAATGGAACCCCAACAAAAAACTCTATGTCAAGCTCCATTGAGACAACTGAAAGCTGAAAGCTGCGAAGCACCTTTTTACTGGGGGACTCGAGATCTTGATACAACGGCTGGGTTAGGCAGTCTTTGCCTTAACCAAAAGTGAGTGAAGTTCTTCTTCAGGAAGTAGTGACTGAAAAACCAACAAGGTGAGGGTGGGTGGGACCTTTTTGCGTCACATCACGCCAAAGCGTCCCACCCACCCTCACCGAGTTGTAAAATTCAGTCGTCCGAGTTAAAATCTCTGTCAATTCCGCATGACTATTCGATCATAAATGAGCTACATCGTCAAGCTCCATTGAGACAACTGAAAGCTGAAAGCTGCGAAGCACCTTTTTACTGGGGGACTCGAGATCTTGATGCCCCCATCCAAAATCTCAGTTCCCCAGCACCACTTGCTCCATCATTGAGTTGAAACGTTCCAAAGCCAAAGAATTGCAGCAGTGACTATTGTCAAGAAAAGGATGGGGAACCAAACGCGAAGGATAGTCACTGATATATGCCTCTGTTGGGACTCTTGCGAACCAGACTAAGGAGCTTCGTTTCGCCTCATCCACCAAGTGAATCTGAAGCAACGCAGTAGCCACTGAGCCAGTTCCAGAAGCCTTGATTAAGGCATATCTTACACTGTCATTGTCGCTAAACCATACGTAGATGTTGTCATCACCACCCTTGCACCACAAAAGAAGGGATAATATAGCAGCAAAAAGTTCCAGCTCATATATCAACGTGTCTTTGGTTTCACTCCCAAGGGCCTTGCAGACCTTCTCATCCAGAGCAAAGCTAAACCATGACACCAAACTGCCATCGCCATCGACTATGACCCCGCCAAGACCTCCAGTTTTAGATTCGGATTCATAGGAGGCATCTGTGTAGATGAACCACCTGTCTCTAGCACTGCAGGTGACGCGTCTAGGCTCAGGGCTTTGTAAGCGTAGCCTCATAGCCTCCAAAGAAAGAATCAAATCTGTGTCCAGCTTTGAAGTTCGACCATATGCATGCTCTGACAAACGTTTAAGCACCAATGCGCCAAGCCGCCCATGCAAGAAGCTATCCGCAAAACCAAGCTTACCTCGCAGCGTTAGGCACGTCGCCTTGTCCAAGCAACTCTTGTCCAATGCAACAAAGATCATAGCTATGATCTCATCCCTTCGTGCTGCAGCGTTCCCAACCTGCAAAACTCGTTCACCAGCTAAAACGAAGTTGAATTCAACACCCAATGCCTTGCACACCAGGCCAAACTGCGTGGACTTCTTTCCTGTCCTTGCAAATTCCCAGCCTGTCAACATGAAGACTAGCTCCATCCCGCTCTGAGCTGATTCCTTCAAGGGTGGTGGACTAGCCAGGATAAAGTCATCGTAGAAGTTTGTTGTCAACAGCTTCAATCCCTGCACTGCTATCGCATACAGCATCCTAGCCAAACGAAGGAAACTGTATACACTGTGAACCGCCCCGAAAGGCAGCGTCCTCAATCTGTAGATTTGCGCCTTGCCCAACTCCACATTGAACACACTGAAATAGCCGTATTTCAAATGATCAGGCCTGATAGGCACTTGCCGATAAGCACTCTTGAGATCATACGTCTCTCCCTCAAGTAAGCTGTTTGCACCAACAGCCTGACAACAGCTGAAAAACCGCTGGACCACCGAAGAAAAAGTATCGACCACATGCAAATCCACTTTGTTGAAGGTTGCACAACTGTCGTTGACCCCACTGATGCTGAAGTCATCTATCATCCTTGTTTTGCTTCCTTGCACAAGTGGGAAGCGCCTTGATATCGTCGCCCCTTCCTCCACCTGATGAAGTTCAAAAGGTCCTTCAGCCCAACCTTTGTTGAGCTCCTCACGTGTTTCCTCCAGCACTTGCCTGTCCAACTCTTCACTGCCAGCTGAGACGGTCATCTTCAAGATATATTCGTTCCTTCTTGAAGCATCCCGAGCAAGCTGCTCCAAAGTCATAAGACAAGGCTTGTACTGTTGTCTAAAAATGTTGCATTGCTCAATGTCACCAGCTTAAGTGGAACCTGATTCAATCAGGTCCAGACAACTGATGTCGCTATAACCAATGTCGGTCAGAATTTCCTTCGTCAAAGAAACTCTCTTCAACTTGGTCAGCTCCGCCACATGCGCAGGCCTCAACTCCCTGCATTCTCGTTCAACACCCTCAAGTTCTTTTGCACGCATTACCCACTTCTTGCACCAATCCAGCCTGTACTTTGACATTTGTTGAGGGCTCCAATCGACATGTAGGTTTATGGCTTCTTCAAGCTCAGCTGGAACACCTGCACCCTGAAGAAAAGGGTGCTCTGAGTTGCAAGCCCTTTGTACAAAAGCTTGCCAGTCCCACGGCATGCCAAAAGCGACCTCGTACGAAAAGTCAGTCAAATTGAAGGAGCCACTGATCTCATCAACCCTCTGTCTTTTTGGAGGTTGCACTGGGGTAGCAACATCCTGACCCTCAAGCGAACCCCCTTGTAAAAGGTCAGGATTTAAAGCAGAAATTCGCAGCAAACGTGAATACTTTGGAATTGTTCCCAAACGCGCTGCTTTTGCGAAAAACTGCAAGTCAGTAGAGAGTTTCGACTGCAAACCACATGGAAGTTCTGTTGTATCTTTGCAGACAAAAGTGGCAACTGAGGAAAAGTTTGGCACCAAAGGCGGCATCCTTGAAGGTTTGGGTTGGCGCTCCGCTCCAACCTGTGAATGCAAAGCTGTTTGAAGAGGATTGCTTTGGACATTGGTAAGGTCTGAGGCTCTCAACTGAAGATTGTGATTTGTTGCAACTTGCAAAACCAATGATGTCAAAACAACACAGAGTTTTACAGTGTAACGGCTCTCCAAAGATGTAGCCCAAACTTGTTTGCCTTCTTCGTCAAAAGCAAAGCCCCAAGCAGCATGTTGGTGAAGTCTGTTGCACTTGATATCCATTGCAGAAATTTCTTTGAAATTTGCCAGGATTTTCGTCCATTTATCCCTGCTACCACCGTACATGCACACTTGAAAGTTCGTCTCAAAAGTCACAAGTTGAGACAGCAGCTTGCGGACCCACCGTGTCAACCAGAAAAACGAATTCGATGGGTTTTCCATTGTGACCAAAACTCCGTTAGAGGCAGCTAAATAGAAAACTCTGCATGCAAATGCGAACAACGAGTTCGCCAAATCGACCCTCTGCTGGTCTCGTTTGTCCAAACCTTCCAACCCTTCAGGTGCAGAATCGGATCTCAAAGGCTTCGGGTCATTGTGAAAACGTGTAATGTTGCGTGCTCGGCTAGCTGTTCCACATACAGGTGCCAAATTCACCCACAGCAGTAGAGTTGACTGCATCCACTGTTCCAGGAGAGATTGATCTTTCTCACACATTAGATCCAGCTGAAAAATGGTGCTCCTCGCACCTCTCTTTTTGACTTTGTCAATGGCCAGCGAAGAAACCAATCCATATTGCTTTGCAATTGAACACAACACAGCTGTACCCGCAAAAACTTCAATCATGAAAGCTTTCCCGGACCAACCACGTAGGCCAGTGGATGCTTGACACCGTCAAGCCTGATGTTGTTGAAGGCTATGAGCCTTCTGGCACTTCGGCTCAGCACATAGATGCCACCCACGGGGACACTTCTCACCAGGAGCAAATTTGTTTGGGCATCCACTTCAACAATTGAAACCGAAACATACTGGTTCTCCTTTGCTTGTCTTGTACCATTTGCCACGCAACTCTGCAGGTACAGGAGGATTCTTCTTTTTCCCCTTTCCTTTCCCCTTCGGATTTCCAGGTTGCTGATAGGGATTGTAGCGATCTTGATTTGGGTCTCCATGTCCTCCACCTCCATGAGCACCAGGATTTGCTTGCTTCATTAATGGTGCCAAGTATAGTGCAATGTTGGGATCACCACGTAGATTCAACAAGGCCCCATGCAAAGGGTATGTCATCTGCCCTTTGGCGCACCTCAACTGCAATCGAAGCTAAACGACTCCATGCTGCTTTGTCACATTGCAACAACTGAGCTAATGATGGCCGGCTGTAGCCTGGGGGTGCATCTCGATGCATGGCCTCGAAAAGGAAAGTCTCCCATTGACAATTGTGAGTGGCTCATCAGCCTCGCAAACTGAAAGGCCAAACCACGACGAACCATAGCATAATGCACCTTGATTTCACTATCGGTCGGACTGCTCAACTTGTCTTCGCCCGCCTTCAAAACCAATGAACGCTTTTCAAAGGTGAGCTCACGATTCTTTGTTTTGCCTTGAATCTCATGTGCTCGTGAAACACAGCTTGCAGGATCAAGATACTTCAGTGTGTTGCTTTCATAAACTGCACAAGCTTTGTCTAAGACACAGTGGGCAGGCTCTTGTTCGCCTGAAACTTCAATCCCGGCCAACGCTGCACGAAGGGCCTCCATTCTGGAGGTTCGCTCTGCAAAAGCAATCTCTTTCTTGGGGCTTCATCTGTCCTATCAACACTCTGGCGAAGGGTTGCGATCAAGAAAGCCTGTGCCTCAAAAGCAGCTCGCTTCAAAATCGAAACCTCGTTGATAACTGCAGCCCTACCTGCTGCAGCCTGAACAAACTGATCAATTGCTAAGTCTGTCAAAGGTTGACCTGGCTGCAGCAAGCTGAGAGAGCGTTACGACACCATGATTTTCAATGTTCGTGATCAAGCCTGCTCCCAGGCCTAGTTCCGTGAGCCTGCTCACAAAGTGAGCCCTGCTATCAACCAACGAGGTCATGGTAAGAAACAAGTGGGAAAAGTAAAGTGAATCATGAAAGAGAATGACAACACATGTAAGCCATGATCTAGACTTAAGTGAAGTTGAAAAGCATGAGCCAACTTGTGAACATGTGCATGCAAAACAAATGCCACTGACCCTCCTTTGAGCTTTAGGCCAAAGGCCACATGCAAAATCATTGATTCAAGTGTCCATGCCCCTTTGGGAAACTGATGCAGCTTTCTGCAAGAACGGCTTTCCGAAAATGACTTCTCAAAAACTTGGCTTTCCAAAAAACAAGTCGTCAGCTTTCTGAATAAAAGATGCACTCAAAGAGTGCCACACGTGCGCAACTTTCTGCAATGACCCTTCGGACATCATTTGGTGAAACTTATGATCAGGGAGTCTTCGACAGCTTGATGGATTCATCCAACGCTTTTGTCAGATCATCCACGCTGCGCAAACGGTTGTGTGATTCTTGGGAAAACACTTCAAGCACTTCGGAAACTTCAGACACGCTCAAGCTTTTTGTATTTTGCAGAAATCTGAAGCTTGCACTTTGTGACCAACGAACCCTCGACACAGCAATTGATGGTGCAGCTCCTCACATGCCTGTGGAAATCCAGGCCCTCAGGAACAGATTCGCTGTACTCGGGAAAGTCTTTGATAATGCTTCCATTCTGCAACTCTTGTTCTGAAGAGTCGGATGAGCTCGAATCGTCACTGCTGCTGCCCGAAGATGAATCAAGCTCAACCACACCGCACTTCATGAGGTCCTCGTCGAAAAGCGTCAAATCGCCAGCTGATTTTGCCACGTCTTCGAGATTGCCACATTCTTGTTTTACACTCTGCAGGTCTTCCAACTCATTCATATCATCCAAGGCTCCAGCAAGGACTTTCTCAGCTTCCACTGCTGGATGCTGAGCTGCTGCCAAAGGCAAAGTGGGTTTGGTGTATCCAGGAGTCATCAAACCCCCAGGTGTGATTGCCGCTGGAGTCCCTGCAATCCCAAACTCTCCCACCGCTTCGCCCTCAAAGCCCAGTCCCACTCGCAGCCTTCTCAACAACATGCTAAGTTTTCGCAGTGCTCTCGTCTGCAAGTGCCTGCTGTATACAACTTCTGACCCTGATGTTGCTGAACATTGGTGTCCCAAAACAGACCGCGTCTCCTTATCAAAACCAGCCTTTGCGCACCAGATGAGGACTGTTGCCTTGAGGGAGTGTGACCTGTAGATGTGTGAGTCAGTTGTTCCTGATAGCAATGCACGTAGCCACTTTGCCGCCTCTGCAGTGCTCAAAGGACGTGCACAAAATGTGTCATTTGCTTTTGGTGCTGGTAGCAAGGGACCATGTGGCTTGCGTTCCAAATCCAAACCGAACCAAGTCTTGCATACAGCTCCAGGAAAGTTTCCAACCAAGGGTCACTAGTGATGCACTCCCATGGAACTGCAATTGGGAGGTATTGTTCCCTCCTAGCACACTTGCCGTCTTGTGCTCGGTTGTGTACAATGTCAAACTGCCATGTCTGCCAGGCTCTGAAACGATGTGGTCAATGTATCGTACATCACTCCATCTAGCACGCCCATAAATGCAAATGAGAAAACAACCTATCAATGTCATTTGCCCCACTCATCAAAATTTGATGGAGACGACGCACATGCTCCAGCTCCAAGCCTGGAGCCTGCCTTGTAGGGCCCTTCAGCTTCTTCTCAATCGCAGCAAACCCCAGCAAACGTCGTGAGCCTAGAATATCTGCACCTCGCAAATCCACAGAGAATTTTGCAAACCGCACTGTTTCCAGGAAAGATGCAGGAACGGTATAGCCAGAGCTTGCGGTCATATGTTGTGAACGCAGGTACATGCAATTACTCCAGACTGCACTCTCTTTGATTGGGAAAGGGTCGCTCATCGTCGTCACCCCACAGCCAGAAACATCGTACCATCGAACAAACTGACGGAATGAACTTGCTCTCTGCAAGATGGTTGATGGACTCTTGATACCAAAAATTGCTTTCGAGATTTCAGTTGTACCAGCTCCACTTGGGTCAGCATGCAGCGATTCTGAGATTACCGCTCCAACACCGAAGCCCCTCCAGGAAATGCTGAGCAGTTCCAACCACTGTGCACACGCTAGCTCCAACTTCTGATGTTTTTCCTCAAAGTAATCCAGATCTTTAGTAGCACTCACCACACCGATAAACTTTGCATCAACCGGCAAATCACCCATGGAGTTGGTCAACAGTTCATGTGTCTGCACTTCACTAACAACGCCTTCTTTCTCAGCCAGGCCTGCACACACTGGAAAATCCAGTCCATGACCATCTCCAAAAATGTCAGCATAAATGCCTTGCTCCCAAGGAAACTGCATGCCCTGATGTTGTTCCCTATACTGCGAAAAATTTGCACCAACAAGAAAATTCCACTGACTCAAAGCAAGTGTAGCATCATTCAAAACTGTTTCAAGAGGTAATGGAACTGCCACGTCAGCATCTTCGTCAAATGAAAAAGCATCTGGTTCACCCAATTGCGCATGACTGTCTTGCTTGACCAGCTGAAATTCATTTATGAAACTATCTTCCAAAGCAGGTCCATCGGCAGGGGGGTCAAAATCAAAATCTGGGCGCCGGCCACGACGGCCAGCCCGTGTCCTTGCCGGAGGCCTTCGGTTGGTAACCCGGGGGGTGACCAAAGCCTATGTAATTTACGGTGTTTTTCCACGCGTTTTACGTGGTTTTGGGGTGTAGAGGGGGGGCCGGAACGGAAAAAATGACCTGTTGAAGGTGTTTTAACATAGTTCGCCGTCACGCTGGCCCAACATAGGGCCAACATAGGGCCAACATAGGGGCAAGATAGGGCCAACTTAGGCCAACATAGGGGCAAGATAGGGCCAACTTAGGCCAACATAGGGCCAACATAGGGCTAACATAGGGCCAACATAGCGCCGAGATCGGTCCAAGCGAGGCGAACGTATAGGGCCAACATCGTCTCCCTTCGGCCGGCGCCCGGCTGTCAGGCGTAAGCCTTTAAATCAGCATCATTGCCAGCATTAGGAATTTCAATGCCAGACAAAATATCCGGTAACTCCTGCCTGTCACCATCCACCAAGTCCAGAGCACGGAAAGGCTGCTCATCTTCAGATGGTATACTTATCACATCATGAGAATCCATGGCAACTCACTAAACCCCCCAAGACCGTTTTTCAGTCACATCACGCAAAACGGTCCCACCCACCCTCACCTTGAGTTGTAAAATTCAGTCCTCCGAGATAAAATCTCTGTCAAGTCCGCATGACTATTCGATCATCAATGAGCTACATCATACAGCGATGCTATTTTTCACACGTGAAAAAACTGCCATATCTTGGGATGTTCCCGCGCCCAGTAAAGATGCCTTCCTACTGCACCTGGCCGTTGAAGGCCTCACAAACCTGCAAGACATCGTGATTTAGATTCCGTCTGGCATGGCAATCCGGGCACACCAACTTTGGCCAAAGTGCTACAAGGCTGAATGGTTCAGCAAATCTTCGTCATCAAAATTGTTGGCGCTGCAACTATCCAAACCAGTCTGACCCGAGGCGAATCAAGGTTGCGTGTGCAATGATACTTGCAACTGATGCACTGCCTTTCTTAAGTGATACTAATGCAACCATTTGTTTCGTGTCTGACACATGTTTGCTAAAAGGCACAAACGTATCACCAACTATGTGACCAAGATTGCAAAAATTCATCAGTTCTGAAAGTCGTTTTTTGCCTAGACGTTTTGTTCCTAAGTCTGCAATGTTGTTTGATCCACTCACACTGGAGACTACATGAAAAAGTTCTGGATCACCATCAACTGTTGGTACAACTTTGCCTCTTTGTTTCACAAGCTGTTGCAACCACAAAATTTTGCAACTCAAATGTCTGATTCGACCAACACCTTGCCTTGCAAGAATTCCTCTTGCAGCTGCCGAATCCATCAAATGATGGAGCACCGCACATCGTCCTGTGCAAAATGTCACAAGCTTTCCAATAAGAATTCCATCACACGCCGAAGAAGATGCAGCATACACTTCAGCTTCTGCTGATGAGAGGGATACCACACGTTGAGTCCTGCTCGAAGAGAAAAGCAGAGCACTTCCATAACAAACATAGCCTGCGCTCACAGACTTCCTATGTTGTTTGTTGGATCCCCAATCAGAATCTGAGAAAACTTCCAAATGCACTTCATTGGCATGTTGAGTATAGCAGTCTTACAATCTAGAGGTTCAGGCAAACAAAGCTAACGTATGTTTCAGGTTGAAGACAAATTCTGTAATACACGCATTGCATATTCGCCATATATATATAAGTCGCCCCCGCGGGTGGCGGTTACGTCGAGCAGGTCACGTTTGGAATACACAAAAGGTAGGTATATAAATCTTACCTGATTGCATCCACACATCAAAAGGCAAGACACAGTCACAAAACATCTGAAACACGATCACGCACTTTTTGGCTTTTAGTGTTTGATTATCCAAAGAATGCCTGGGGTGAAATCAAAAGAGAAGATGTTGTTATCTTCCAAATTTAGTTTGTGAAGCCCAACACGATTTGGGCACGTTTCACATTCGACCCGTATCAAACGGCTAGGGCTAGGCCTGAAAAAGTTGGAATAGTAGATGCCTTGGCAGAGAGGGCGACCCTTGTAATGTCTAAGGGTGGGATAAGGGTGGGCCATGACGAACGGAAGATTGAAAAAGGGCTCCCGCCCGCCACAACCCTTGATGTGTAAAATACGGTACGACATATAATGATTTCAAATGCAAGGAAAGGATTTCCAAGAATGCATAAGAACGAGTGAAGTACCAGAAAAGAACTCTTTAGGAAGACATGTTGACGAGACAAGTTGACAGCTTCAGCAAGTTCAAAGTTAAGTTTGCGAAAAACGTCAAAAGGCTTTGCAAGACTGACGCAACGCAGACGCTTCGCAGAAACCTTAAGCTCACCAACTTGTGCCAGAACCTTCCGCCTTCAAGCCCAGCTTTACGGCCAAGATCGTAAAGACAGTTTTGTCTATAAATAGAAAAGAACCGTCTTACAATCTAGAGGTTCAAGCAAACAAAGCTAACGCATGTTTCAGCTACAAACCTGAAACATCCTGAAAACAAATTCTGTAATACACGCATTGCATATTCGCCATATATATAAGTTGCCCACGCGTGTGGGGGTTACGTTGAGCAGGTCACGTTTGGAATACACAAAAGGTAGGTATATAAATCTTACCTGATTGCATCCACACATCGAAAGGCAAGACACAGTCACAAAACATCTGAAACACGATCACGCACTTTTTGGCTTTTAGTGTTTGACTATCCAAAGAATGTCTGGGGTGAAATCAAAAGAGAAGATGTTGTTATCTTCCAAATTTAGTCTGTGAAGCCCAACACGATTTGACACAGGGCAGAGAATTCCTGCGCAGTGCAAGGACACCTCCCTGCCGACAACGAAGAACAAGCCCTTGAACACAGCCGCAATGTTACACCCAATGAAAGCCCGGCACAACCTAGTGAGGCAGCTTGGTTTTCGATGGAGCTCGCGCACAAGGAGGCACCGTGGCTTTTCAGAGGATCCAACATGGAGTCCTCATAGCCCAGCGATCACCTGCAAACCATGCTTCTTCGGTGGAAATGTTTTCTTGGCCTCATTGATGAGCCTCTGAATCCTCGCAAGACGTCCCAATTTGTTGCGCACCTCCAGATCAACCGTGGCACCAAGTACATCGAAAGCCTCAGCATATGAGAGACCCTTCTTTCCCGTGGTAGCATGATGCCATCCCAAGATAGTCAGAAATTTGGACATCATCTGGTCGAAAAGCTCAGCACTCACCGCCGGTTCGATGAGAGGGAAGTCATCATAGAAAACTGTCAAAGTGCCCCCCATAAGTTTCTGCACCAAAAACTTTATGGAAGCTGAAACGCGATTAAAAGCATAAACATTACTCAAAGCACCAAAAGGAAGACTCTGCGATAAAGTATTTTGGAGCACCCTCGACAGTATGAACGGCACCTGACGATATGCCTTTTCCATAGGATGCTTCCCCCAAAATCCCGATGAAGGTCAAATATCTTTGTTTCCGTTTCGCTAAAAGACATGACTACTTTAGCACCACCGATGCATGAGCCAACGTACGCAGCTAGCGACACAAAGCTGTCAATATCCTGTAAAACAAGTTTGTTGTTCTCTGTGAACGCATTGTTCAAATCACTGGTCTTGCAATCATCGATAGCTCGTGGTTTGTTGGCCTCACTCTGAAGAATCAAAAATCTACGATTCAAGAGAATCATACGGCCCCTTCCAAAAGCACGTTATCCATGCACGCCCCGTAAATTCGTAAGAGTTGCACTGAATTATCAGGTATGCTCACTCGTGGTCACTTGCAATTTTCACGGAAAGACTGCAGGCACTCGTTCTATGTAAAAAAATCGTCAAGCAGATGACGAGCAGGAGAAGCAGTAGAAAGCGAAGTTGCTCATGCTTTTATTGGCTGGTTTTAGATGCCTCAACGTCTCCGTTGTCCGGGCGGTCGATTTTCTTCAGCTACAACGTGAAAATGTCGCAAAATCACTGGATATATATCTTTGGTAAAGCAAGAAAAAGTTAATAACTAACACGAACCGCCGAGAGTGCATGGAGCGGGTAAAGATGGCCTCTTTCTCGGACAGTTCAGATCAAGAGACAGCTGGCAACGCATGCATGTCGACCATTTGAAGGGAAAGACACCACTTGTTCCAAAGTTGGCAGGTACTACAATATCTAAAGAACACTTGTATTGGAATAACTTGCAACGACTATTCTCTGCCAGGTAATAAAAAAGCGACGTTGCCCATGCATATGAAAGAAGTGTTTGGAAGGCAAAAGAGTCTTGTATAAGAGGCGCTTTAGCGTCAACATGGGTACTAAGACTTAGCCGCTGTGACTTGAGGAACAAGTCATTTGCAGCATCTGCCACATAAAGATGATTCAGACATGGCGCAACAGCTATATCAGGTAACTGTAGACAACTACAGGTCATATTATCTTTGTCAAGATCTTTGCTGGGTCAGCCAAGTTGAGTAGCATCTAAAGGTTTCAAGGCAGCATCGGTGGACTATTCACACAATCGTCATCGGTCTTGAAATATTGTTGATGGATTTGACCGACTCTTCTGCGCGATTGCAACTCCTACAGACTCTGGAAGAGCAAGTGCCGGGAGCGCGTTACATGGCGGACACTTGTAGCCGTGCTGGCGAGAAGCCGCTGCTAAAAGCCGGTCAGGCAGCTCCTCAACCTTTAAGTGACGAGTGCAACACTGGAACTCACTCCAAATAACATTCTACATGCATTTGTTGTCGAAGACTTGTGTTTGTGTTTTCTTCATGGAGTGATTGGCTTGCAAGAATTGCCCACTACCATGAATTTGCTGAAATGAGTGGTTGTTCACCATGTAAAACACTTTCGAATTTGGTTTCAGCAGTTATCATCCGTTATATTAATAAGTGTGTTTGGAGTGGCCAGCACCCAAAGTCGACACGATGGCTTTTTACACTAAAGGTTTCTGAAAGTCTTAAACGCGAATATCCGAGCGAATTAGAGTCTCATATGCGAACAAAGAGATGCATTTTTCAACCTCAGAAGAAGTCGAATATTCATGTGTGTAGCAGCAATCCGTGCCATCACAAAAGTATTGGCATCTAGACAACATGTTTATATCGCATCCCAAAACACAGACAACGGCACCAGCTCATAGACAACATCGTTTTTTTTATGTGTACGTGTCCCGGGCGGTTCACCTTTCAGTCAGCTACAACGACGCGAAAAAGATTTTTTTTTTCTCCTGCATTGCCGGACAAGTGCGAGACATGGTCGGTCAACAACAGGAATTAAAATGAGATTGAAATCAAATTTCCCCGGAAGACAGAAACCAACAAACAACAAAAACCAACCAAAAACAAGCAACACCAACACACAAGCCAAGGCACCAGGCCAACCAAATCTGCCAGGGAAATTTGCAAACTAAGTGAGACAAGGTGAAACAAACGCGCCACTCTCAGCCCCTCAAAGGTTCTCTTCCACCATGTAGTACTCCTCCACGTCGTCAAATGGTTAGATGGATGTCAGCCATATCAATATCTGCACATAAATACTCAGGCGAGTCTCTTACGTCTGGCTTCAGACGTCGTCGCTTGAGTTGATACGTGCCCTCTCTAGTCTGCCACCTTTTTGCACAATTCTCCATAACAACGACGCGAAAAAGACAATTCCCGTTCGTGAAAAGCAACAAAATATTCACGATCATTAGCCAAAACAATAAAACAAAAAAATCAAACAAATTCGAAAACAAATTAATCCTCCGAGAAAGAGTGCGTCAGAGACGAGAGATCCCTTCCAGAGTCAAGTCATCAATGGTGCACAAAGAAAGCAGGATCTTTGCAGAGAAGCTTTTTTTTGCTGGAAGCTGCTTGGGTTGGTCCCGGGCGGAGCGCCCTTCAGTCAGCTGAACAGAGGTGTTAAAGACGCTATGTCTGCAACAACCAAAAGAGATGTTTAACATCATTAAATTATGCAAAAACATGCAAAAGGCCACAAGTACAAAAGTACAAACAAAGTTCAAACAAACAAGCAATCTCAGGTGTCAAGAAGAAACACAGAAAGGGCCCCTAAGAATCCAGAGGAAGGCGATACTGCCAGAATGACAATGCAACCGCAGGAAGAGGGCTTTGGTGAAACCCGAAGGAAGCACCTATGCCAGAGTGGGAATATGCAACCAAGGGAAGAGGGCTTTGGTGAAACCCGAAGGAAGCACCTATGCCGGAGCCAGAAGTGATCAGCGGATACCATGAGATAGGCTTTGAGACAGAGTTTGAACATTTCATCTAGTTGGTGGCCATCAAGCAAAAAAGGGTGTCATAAAGAAGACCCGACTTACGCCAGATAAGAAGTGCGAGGAAAACCCTCGAGCAACTTATCTTGGCTTGGCGAAGCGAAGACAGCGTAGAAAGCGCGGGAAGCAGCCAAAGCGAAGCCCAGCCAGGCAATGGTTGCAGCGCTATTCCAGGAGCGACACCAAGTGGTGGCAGTAAAAGCCCGGCGCAAGGGCAGTCACTCAACAAGCGCAAAACTATGCAAGGCGAGCAGTGACGGGGGGGAGATGGTGCAAGGGTAACCCGGGGTAAAATGATTGGGAGAAGGACTAGTAAAGGAATGTGCTAAAACAAAGATGGATGAGGATACGGAGGGAGATTACTAATGAATTTTTTTCTGTTTAGAACCAAGGAGGTGAGAAATCAAAGTGTGGAACTTGTCAAAAAACAGCATAAGGTTGAGAGATTGAGAGGTTACCAGAAAGTAAGGCTTGGGCGAAGGTAGGAGGCAGAGATCAATGAGGAGTGTGAAGAGTGCGATGAAGAAGATGAGTGGCGAGAGAGTGGCAAGAGAATTGACGAGCACAGGAGGATGGGCCGGACAATATGCCACAGGCTGATCCCACTGAGCCAACATCATCTGGAAGACGGAGAAGAAAAGGATCCAAGCAAGGGTAGATCAAAGGGCAGTGAGTTTCATGAAGAGGAAGATAATAGGAGAATTGCATTAAAAATAAGTGGTGAAGAGAGTGGCAAGATAGATTTCCTCTCCAGGCACCACAATCAGCTGTAAAGGATAGGAGTCAGCGGGGATGGTAGAAGGACAATTCTGTGTGTTCGACCATACCACCACCCCATGCTGGGATTCCGCCTCAACCACCACGTTCTCTAATTTGGAAAGTATGATTTTTGGCATCTGCCCACTCTGCTTCATTCTGGATAGTGGCAGCAAGTTTAGTGTCACCATGCCACCTGACCGCCTCATTCCACTGGTCATGGAGGAACTTGGCTGGCAAATACCCTGTAGCTGAGAGATAGTAGATTGCAAGGATGGCTTCCAATGGGTACTCATAGGTTATGATTCTCAGTGCAAGCTGGCTGATGACTTTGGGGTGAGAGCCATTCTCCTCCAAGTCTTCCAAGGTATGTAGGTGGACAGCTTGGTAAAGATCAGCTGCCTCTTGGGCATCGAAGTTCTGCTTCAAATAGGTGAGGAGTTACGTCCATTCGGTCTAGAGTCCACATCAATTCCAACAAGCCATTGGGACAGAGCAGAGCCCGGGACTCCAGCGGCGTCCCACTGTTGCCAGCACGACAGCATAAGTAGTTTTTCCTTTTCAGAAAGACTGGGAGGTAGCACTCTGAAGTCAATGGTTGTTTCTGCAACTGGGCGGAGACCCACACTGGCCCACATTGACGGTTTTCCTGCAGTGCCAAGCATAGCAGCTGCCATCGGAATCCACCCTTCAGCTGC
Organism: Breviolum minutum Mf 1.05b.01; assembly: GCA_000507305.1. Lineage (NCBI taxonomy): Eukaryota > Dinophyceae > Suessiales > Symbiodiniaceae > Breviolum > Breviolum minutum. The sequence continues at coordinate 107,323 of DF240215.1, forward strand.
AATCGAGGCAAGAGATCTTTCCATCTCCGCCTTGGCTCCCCCATAGGCATGCATAATAGCTGGTCTCTGCCGACCTTCAGTAATCTCTGTGGCCTGAAACATACGATCTCCTGGGAGACTGAAGGAGGGTTCCTTGTTCAAAGGCGGCACGGATCCACGCCACGATGCGAGGTGAGCGGCATTGACAATTCTGAAGGAGGGTCTATGTCTGGGCAGAGGCTTTGGGTACTGGGAAGAGAACCCTGGATGTCCATTCACCTATCAAAGTCCATGCTAGACAAAAGTCCAAGAAGTACTGCAAACACGTGCCCATCAGAGGCGACAGCGCCAAGTCTGATTGTATCCAGAGCGTCTTCTCATCAGAACTGAGCTCACTGCAGGTGCGTGATCGCTCTTTGAACTCACCTATTCTGTCCCAAAAGGCAAAGACCAAATTGGATGCTTCTTCTTTGAAGTCATTCTCTGTGATTGAACCTGGGAACTCCTGAGGCGGAGTGACCAGGCATTCCAGTCAAATAGAGGTGGATGAGAGAATCTAAAAATCACAATGAGCCCTGCATTGAGTTCGACATGTGGTTCTGAGACGACCAGAGCCGCTTGACCCATTCGAGTACTACTAACTCGAGATTGTGCGTAGACAACCTGAAGGTCTTTGCTGAAACGTGCGAGGGCTCGCAGAGGGTGTGCCTAAGGAATGCCACTCTCACAATGGACTGGAAAACGCGCCAAGTAGGCCTCAGTCCACAGGTCTTCAACTTCAAACAAAGTAACCCGTAGGCAATCACTGTCTAGCAATACGAAGTTGATCTCAGGAAATACAGCCACCAAGGCTGCCAGAACAAAGGTGCCAGCCCAGGTGGAGTGCACATGATGCAGCCTCGTAGATGCAGAAATGGGGAAGAGTAGTAGTTCCGTCTTCTCTTTGTGAGAACCAATGAGCTTGAGGCGACTGTGCCACCATCTTGCTGCTGCCGGTCAATGGAGTAAGGAGGAGTTTTGTCGCTGATGGTTTGCCAAATCTCGGTTATCCACCATGACATAAACAGTGTGAAAGTCCGTCAGATCTCCACACTGCCGCAAGACATGCTCAAAGACCAGCTTCCAGTGAGGATGTCCGATCTCACCAGTGACCTCATACTCCAATAGTGAGCCGAATCTCGCACCAGGGTCTCCAGCAACAAACCGGGTCCTGGTATCAAAGCTTTCTCTTCCTTGAGAGTCACCAGGAAGGTCGGTTCGTAGTTGATCACAAAACTGCTGAAAGTTCACTTTCTTAGAACCCGGAGTACGCGGAATTTCTGCTGGCAATCGAGTAAGGTTCTTTCCGACTTGCTGACCATCCTCTTGTGCAGTTTGACCATGTGCCGCTGCACCTGAATCCATTTCGGCATCCTCTACAGGAGAGTCCGTAGGATAGAGACGTCACGAAGGAGCATCATTAGAGGAGGCAGGTTTGCGCCTCCGGCTGCAGCAACACTCCGAGAGAGGTTGAGGCACCTCGTCGTTGTGCTCACGAAGGGGAAGGATTGAGTCGCTCTAGCGCTTGAGCCAAAAGGCTACGGAGACACACACCGACAAGCACATTCAGTCAGAGAGAAGGAAGCACCGATGACACAAGGTATCACATAACAATGAACAACACTAGTCCTAAAGTCCTGTGAAAGACGGATCACAATGTACAAATTCCGGAAAGTTGGAGAACGCAAGGAAACAGGCAAACACGAACAGAGTCATGCAACAAGCCAACCTTAGAGTCCACTGAAACGTTCTTCATCTCGAAGTAGTGAACTACCATCAGACCAGAAGGAAATAAAGAATGAGCTCGCCCGAAGAGGAGCTCATAGACAACATCGTCCACACCGATCGTTCATTTCTGAATTTCTTTCTTTGGATCTCGAACGCCTCCAATTGTCTTGTTCTTCAACTCAGACTATCAACCTCCTTTTTGCTCGCTCATCTTCAAACTTCCAGTGGATCCAAAACTAGTTGCATGTTCTTCTTCACTGGTTGCAATTCCTCTGCACGTGATGCAAGATTTTGCCATGACAGCTAAGTCAACTGTTGATCAGTCACACATCCATTTGAAAGATTTAGATCCCCTAATTTGTTTCAAGGCTCCGAATGAAATGAACACCCTCCAGCCTTCTTCTCTGAGCCTCTGTGCCGTGCATGCGCTCCGCTAAAAGCAGTGTGGGCTCTGAGCTTTCACCACGTTACTCGCTCCTTGAGTTTCTGCTGTGGCAATTGCACAAGCTTCATGAAACAGTTGACCGATATTTGCCTTATTAAAATCTACTCACTTCGGACCTGCTACTTGATAAAATTTATTCAGAAGCCCTGAGGCATCAGGTTGTCCCGGCTGATATGTTGTGAGATGCTCTTCAGCCTTGCAAAAGAGTTGATATTAGCAGCATCCAAAGCATCAATAAAGTCTGGCCCAAGGCCAAGTTCGTGTGCTCTTCATTTGAACACAGGTGTACTGTCAGCGCCAGACATGACGACCATGAAACAGATTTTTCTGAAATTATTCTGCAAAGCAAGCAAATATATTTCCAGCGTCATAAGCACAGATTCTACGTAGCCTAGGGATTGAGCTTCCCTCGTCTGAACAGTGAAGAGCTTTCTCAAAGGAATGTTTTGGAGATGAAGGCGACTCTTTGAAAACAAAAAGATCTCGAAGATGTGAGTTTAAAATTTTAAGCAAAGTTGTTGGACATTCAAATGCGGTGGACGAAATGGATGCCCTGGTTGTCATGCTTGCCCTGTTTCACCCACTATTGGCCATGAGCACAGACATGTTGGATGATTGGTCAATCACGGTTAGATTGTTCCATCCACTATTTAAAGAAGTTTGACCATTACAGATTGATGGGTCACAAAATGTTGTTACAAACTTATCAACAACGAAATGTTGACTGTTGACCGTAAAAGCGCCACCTATTCCCGCTGTACTCTCCAGAAGGAGAAAAAGAAGGACATTGAGTCATGCAGCTGCCGGAAAAAAAGAGAAACTTACAACACAAAAAATTTTGATGTGGTTCAAAACTACATTGGTAAGGTGATGGGAGGTATACGGGTAGGCCGTGCCTTTCACTGAGATTGCTGCAAATTATGACGAAGTGGCTCCAAGTATCGAGAACTGCAGATTCAACAAGTAAGATTACATTTGGGGTTGATTGCTGCTTTTCCAACACCTGGCAAGGGCCGGTATTCTCACTCGACTTGGATGTCAGAATGTCATCTGGAAGCATGACACCAATCAGTCTTGGTCTTGTGGTTGGTTGTTGTTGGTTATTGGTTGTTGTTGTTGTTGTTGTTGTTGTTGTTGTTGTTGTTGTTGTTGTTGTTGTTGTTGTTGTTGTTGTTGTTGTTGTTGTTGTTGTTGTTGTTGTTGTTGTTGTTGTTGTTNTTTGTGGTTTGTTGTTTGTCGTTTGTCGTTTGTCGTTTGTCGTTTGTCGTTTGTCGTTTGTCGTTTGTCGTTTGTCGTTTGTCGTTTGTCGTTTGTCGTGTGTCTTGTCGTGTCTTGTCGTGTCTTGTCGTGTCTTGTCGTGTCTTGTCGTGTCTTGTCGTGTCTTGTCGTGTCTTGTCGTGTCTTGTCGTGTCTTGTCGTGTCTTGTCGTGTCTTGTCGTGTCTTGTCGTGTCTTGTCGTGTCTTGTCGTGTCTTGTCGTGTCTTGTCGTGTCTTGTCGTGTCTTGTCAGTCTTGTTGTTTCTTGTTGTTTCTTGGTGGGTCGTTGGTGGGTCCTTGGTGGGTCGTTGGTGGGTCGTTGGTGGGTCGTTGGTGGTTCTTTGTTGTTATTTGTTGTTATTTGTTGTTCCTTGTTGTTGTTGTTGTTGTTGTTGTTGTTGTTGTTTTTTCCTTTTTGCTTCTATTCTGTGTTGGTTGTATCTGTTGTGATTTTGGTTGTGGGTTGTGAGTTTTTTGCTGTTTTTTGTGTTGGAATGTTCGGCGGTTCTTGTTGTTGCGCGTTGATTGGGGGTTTCTTTTGCAAATTATGGGTAGTTTCCTTTCTGAATTTTTTGCAGCAACTCTGCCGGTTTTACTCGTACTTTTTTGTATGAAACAATTCAATGCTGTCTTGCTTGATGAGATCTAACATGGAAAATATTTTTCTATCAATTGGATTGTCGTAGCTTGACATCGGACATCGCCACAACACCTTGGTGATGCCGTGTTGTTTGCAGATATGGAGTGTTTGAATTTCCGCTTTATTCCACAAAGGGAAAATTGAACAAATGCAAATGAACACACCTCAACATCAAAGGCGAGTCCCAAGTCATAGCATCAACTTGGGTAATTAGCACCCAACATCGCCTTCATGTAAGCATTGTTCAATTTTTGTTTTGCTTTGTTTTTCCCCAGGCGTCCCAAATTTTGAGGTTTGATCATGGGAAATTCGAGCAGAAAACAGTAACAGACCTTTGTGTTAGATCTCCAGTTGGGGACACTGCATTTGAACGGTCATTAAGTTATTTGCAATGATATGGAATTTAGAGCGACTAAGAATCATTAATTCGATTTTCACAACGTTGTTGCAGGATATTTTTGTTTTTGTGGGTTGTGCCAAACTGTTTGCTTTATGTTCATTGAGATTGTACAACAGAGTGTTTGGCGATGCAGTGAGATGAGGCGTGCCAAAAATTTTGTCACATGGATCTTGGTGTTGTGAATTCAACATGCATTTGCGCAAAAACGCAACACCCCTGAGACACAAATATTGAGAATGTGCCCTTGTAGTTTTTGGCGCCTTGCCGTACTTCCAAATGTCCGTTACCAACATGATTGCTGGCTGAATGGGAAATTCCCAAAACTCGGCATTTTCGTTGTTGGAAACAAATCATGGACTCGTTAATTTGGAAAAACTGTCACGGCGAGTTTCGGGCTTACAGTACTCCGCTATCGATTTCTACCTCGCCGCCTCGTCAGGGTTGGATTTGAGAGGCCTTGAAACTTCTCCAAAAATAACGGCAATTACAAGCTTACAAGATCATGCGAATCACGACAGAATCATGTTTGCATTGGAGTATTGTCCCTGACCGACGCTGTAGCCAGATAGAAAAAAATTGCGTTGATTCTCGTGAACGAAGAGAGTACGTTGAACATCAAATTTGTGCGGTTATGATCGGGTGGGATTTGCGTCCCTCATACCTTTTTTTAGATCCCTTTTGCTTTCGGTAAAAACGATGAAATGCTAAGTCGGCACGTAACTTTGTTTGTACGTTTTTTTTAAGGTTCTTGATGTTTTCGCCGCAAACGGCCGTTTTTCAATCATGAATTTTTCAACTTCGCCTCCGGTCCGCCCATTGTCCATGGCACGGAAATGGTACTTCACCAAGCTGATAACAAGAGAGCCGAAACCCAACTCTTTCGGGGAGACCAAGCCCGCAGCAACCCGTACAGCAAGAAAACCATTGAAGTCAGATGAATCACCGACGACCTTGCATAGAACAAGAAAAACGAGAGAGGCTTGTGAACAAGAAGACCTAATTGAAGTTGACAGTGACTGAAATCCGCCGATGGTGCGGTAAACCTTCCTGAACACATGGTCCGACGAGAGCATTGGTAAAGTTTGATGCAAGGGTTTCAACCAGGTTGCCTGAGTAGGAAGGCTAAAGGGCGGATCCAAGCAATCGTTGGAAATGAACATTCATAATGAATGTCAGGATTTGTCCTAGAAGTCTCCCTGCCAGCGGCCAAGCATGTCAGCAAAAAAATCTAAAGGATATGCTCAAAGAGGCCTTTCGATGCAAGCTGTAAATGATGAACATCAAACATCCAGTTTGTGACCACCGCTGCTCCGGATATGCATCCAAATGCAACATATTCTTTGTGACAGCCTTTCCCACAAGCACGACCCATTCGGGGGTTTTTCGAGGGTTCAGTTGGTGTAATGCAAATAAAGAAGAAAATGTTGAGATTGATTCCCTGTCCCCCCCCAAAAAGGGAAACTTGGCTGGATTGAAAAAGAGTGGTCGTCGTCATCATCATCATCATCATCATCATCATCATCATCATCATCTTCATCATCATCATCATCGTCATCGTCATCGTCATCGTCATCGTCATCGTCATTGTCATCTTCATCGTCTTCACTTTCGTGTGTATCATCATCGTGTTCATTGGCATCGTTCCCATCATCGTTTTTTTGTCAACAATTGGCTTGGATCATCATTGCGTCGAATGTCCTCTTCTAGTGTTCTTAGCGTCCCGTAAAACGGGCAAACAACACGACACAGTTTTCAAATTTTGATGACCGACATCGGATGAGGACATTCAAACTAGCAACCATTTCGTTTGTGAAAATTTGAAGCTTTGCGCTGCCGGGATTTGCGATAGTGGAAAGCCTCCCAAGAGTTTTTTGTTTCAAGACAGCCCTGAGGAAATCACTGTCCGAAGATTTGTCGGAAGCGTATTGGCTGCGTTGCAAAAAGTACGTTGTCAGCAGGAGTGTCCGGTAGCCTTGGCACACATGCGGCCGCCTTGAGGAATTAAATTCAGACGTATATTGGCACCATTGCCATCCACAGCTGCTATTTTCCTATTTGACAAGGCTTTTCCAACAGGAAATTTTTGCGCTGTTACGTCACGTGCGTCATGGCGCGCCATGTCGTCTCACAGTCCGTGGTTTCCAGGACACTTTTGTTGATGAGACAAAGGTCCCTGACCTCAAGGTATGTTTAGTGCGGTTGGGGTGTCATTTGTCAATGCAAGTGTTCAGGCGACATTCAGTGCACGAACAGCGTGGTGCATGACTGGCGGTGTGTTGTTCACGGCATCAATATGTGTGATCCAGGCTGCACGGACGGAGGAACATTCCTTGCACAGGCACCAAATCATGACTGAAAGTGAAAGGTGTCAATTTCTTTCACAACTTTTCGGCCCCTGCGGCATGAGTTCCCGTTGGCCACAGACTTTACCAAGTCGATATGGATTGTATGGATCTTCATTTTTGGCAATTGCTTTTGTTGGCTCTCCTGTGAACCCTTCGGACGAAATTTTGCATAAGTGGAACCTTTACGTGACAGCATGTTCAAAAACTTCCACGTTGACGCGGTGGCAGCGAAGCGTACGACAATATCCGCATGTATGTTTTTGTACATCGCAAATTTGTAGCACGGTGAAGTACTGTGGATACATCATTGTGACCGGCAGGGTGCTCAGCCCCGCAGCCTCCCATTGGGCTACCGACTCGGTGGGGTGGAGGATCCGTGTTCTTTTCTTTGGCTGTGTCACGGTGGCACGGAGAAAACGTAAATTTGTTTTACGACGTTTGCAAATCATCACGTGTGATCGACTTTTCAAAACAGCACTGAAATCGTTGAATCGAACCTCTTTATTTTTCGCGATGTGTTTGTGTGTGCCCAGCGTGACGGGAATTTGAAACCCCGATTCAACATTTCCCAAACAGAAACCCAGTCCTCCGCTGCCCCCAAAAATGGTGCCCAGCTAGCGGAACAACATCTGTACTGCTGGGAATCCAAGCAATAAAACGCAAGGACTCAAGCGCAGCAGAAAGGTGTGGAAAGATTCCACGCGTATGACATGAGAGCTGAAGTTGTGAAGTCGAACGTGCGCCGCCGCATGCTGCTACCTCCACCTCCAGGATGCCATGCAGAAACACGCATAACTGGCATAACTTAGCGAGAGCGGGGTTGAGTCCACCAGCTTAAAGGCTTGAAAAATGAATATACCGCCGGACTGAAACTTAGAATGGGATTTTGGAAAACGCATTTTTTTTTTTCGGGACTAATATTTTCTGCCGGTAGTACGCCCCCTCGGGTTATGTTGATGAAGTTGTGCCAAAGCATATCCAAAGCATGCCAAAACCCTGTAAATATGCATAAAAAATGAACTTAGAATGGGGTCAAAAAGTTAAAAACACTTTTATATATATATACTTTTATAACATTTTGCAATCATTTTGCAAAACTCAAGTTTCAGGATTGCGCGCGTATAGCGCTAAACGGTGAGTCGCAAAATCAAATTTAGAATGGGGTCACATGATGTCACATGGCATAATAGATTTTTGCCTATATTTTCAGGGCCGGGTAAAATTATTTATTTTTTAGTCCCAAAACCCTGAAAAAAAGTCCCGAACGAGATTTTTTTGTAGGTCAAAACGGAAAATCTTAGAATATCTTAGAATGGGGGGATCCAGAAAACTAAGGAAAACGCATGAATACCCAGCTAAAACCCATGAAAATGTGAGAATGAAACGAAAACTGGCATATCTTAGAATGGGGGGGTGTACTCTTCCAGAAAACACAAGAAAGCCTGATTTTTCCAGCTTTTGGCAAGATCTTGATCTAATTAAAAAAGTATGGCCAACATGAAATTTCCAGCTTTTGGCAGAATCTTGCTTTTGGTGGCTGCTTTTTTCTATTCAAATTCTACTTGAAAAAGTATTGAAAAAAATGATTTTTTCAGCTTTTGGCAGGATCTTGGTTTTGGTGGCTGTTTTTTTCTATTCAAATTCTACTTGAAAAAGTATTGAAAAAATGATTTTTGCAGCTTTTGGCAGGATCTTGGTTTTGGTGGCTGTTTTTTTCTATTCAAATTCTACTTGAAAAAGTATTGAAAAAATGATTTTTGCAGCTTTTGGCAGGATCTTGGTTTTGGTGGCTGTTTTTTTCTATTCAAATTCTACTTGAAAAAGTATTGAAAAAAATGTTTTTTGCAGCTTCTGGCTGGCATGGCTGTTTACCTGCATTTTTCCAAGGTTTTGTTCACTCGGGTCTCTAGTTGGACATTACGAGCTGATGAGCTTTCATCGGTTTGTGTGGCATTGAAAATTTCAGTTTACCTGCATTTTTCCAAGGTTTTGTTGACTTGAGTCTCTAGTTGGACATTACGAGCTGATGAGCTTTCATCGGTTTGTGTATCATTGAAAATTTCAGTTTACCTGCATTTTTCCAAGGTTTTGTTAACTTGAGTCTCTAGTTGGACATTACGAGCTGATGAGTTTTCATCTGTTTGTGTATCATTGAATTCTTGAGTTTACCTTCATTTTTTCAAGGTTTTGTTGACTCGGGTCTCTAATTGGACATTGCGATTTTTTGAGTGTTCAACCTGATATCTTTTTCTATGTCTCAGTGAAATCTTTGTTTTACCTGTGTTTTTTCAGGGTTTTATTGTCGTCGGATTGAAATTTAGAATGGGGGGGGGTGGTACCCCCATTCTATTTTCCTCTTGGACCCCCCATTCTAAGATGTCGGGACTCCTGTTTGGAAACCAAACTCCCCATTCTAAGTTCCAGTCCGGCGGTAAATATTAGGTGAACAAAGTTGTCCCAGGTGTGATTGATGTTTTCGTGGGCGTGGCCCGGTTTGTTCCGATCGTTGCGTCGTTTGCGTTTCCCGGCCCTCACGCTTATTTTAGGGTGGATAGGATTGAGAATTTAAATGGCGGGCACAAAAGCAATGCACGCAAATCATTGGGTAGTTGCAAAAGACACGAAGTTTGATACATAAGAGGCTGACATGTTCCAGCGTTTTCGTATCAACAGCTGAATTTGACGTCTTCTTTCGGAAGCTTCGAGGACTAATGGTACCAAATATTTCCAAAAGAGTGAAGGTGTCTTGAGATGCAAAACATTTCAGCACTGGAACGGTAAAACCTGAACATTCACACAAGCGGCAGCATGAAATCATGCGGGAACAGCACCACGATGCACGCAAATCCATACAAGCGACATACTCAAAACTCTTCCGTTGCAGACGGTGCAGGCTCGTGGGTATTAGTTTTCAAAATGATAAGCGAGAGAGGATTCGGGGCAAAGCGCAATGTTTACAACTATTTCGCGGCCGTTGGGGCGAAGTGAACGCTACTAAGTGTGGCATTGTAGGGAAACGAGGATTTTGTGAACCAAACATGTGTAAATGCATCATCGGTTGTTCACAAATTATATAGGTGTGTGATCAATATCATCTCATCATCATCATCATCATCATCATCATCATCATCATCATCATCATCATCATCATCATCATCATCATCATCATCATCATCAAAGCATCGTTTTCTTCATCATGAGTATTATTGTTAAATCCATTGCATAACATCTAACATATGCGCACGTAGAGAAATCGTTGCAATTTGCGCACTCATCCCATCCGTGGCCCAACATCCAGCGCACGTGTGCGAGCGTCAAAAAACGTTAAGTTGCTCCACCTATACCCCAACGTGTTCATTGCGTAGGCTCCGGCATTTTTCCGATTTGTTGGAAAACGGACGACTTATATAAAGTACAAACTGGACGTTGTTGTTCGCAAAATGCTACGTATGATTGTCGGGCCGCCAAATTTCATGGAATGGAACAGACCTTGCATAACTGGCTGGCAGGCGAAGTTTGACAATATGCCGTCTCGCAAGCGTGGACATCCACTGGTAAAATGGGATGACAAGCTGTCACACCTCACACATCAATTTTTCCCATTTCATAGCACATGGCTCGAGGCGGCCAAATTTCCTTTTTGGCAAAATGCTCGACGGTTCTTTGTTTCACATTTTGTGGACCTCTAGGTCTTCATTTTCCCGATGTCCCTATGGGATCGTAGTCGTAGTGTTTCACTGTGACTCGGGCGGGCGCAATGCAAAGGAACAGACCTTGGCATGATATTCTGCATCATTGGAATGACAAAGCGGTAGCACCCGAACAGCAACATGGATTGAAAACTTGGTCAGAACAATCGTCAAACATATTGGAAATTTGCGATGCATGTTGCACATTTGTTTCCGAACCGGTGGGTCAAGCGTGTTGCTTTGGAATCCGGCTGGTGCACGAACTCAGAGGTACCCACGGCATGGTTGGACGAACCAAGTGGTGGTAGGTCAAGGTCAAGGTCAACCCTGCATGCCACATTGGGCAGCCTGTTTCAGGCACAGGGGTAAAAAAAACAAACGTAATCCTAACTCCGTATATACAAATCACATAACGTTGGACAAATTGAATGCGAAAAATTCGGGCAGCAACGAATTCCAGAAGTCTGCATCTGTAGCAATTTCTTCCCATGAAGCTAGGCTCTTCAACCGACAGAAATTTGTGAGCATAGTATCCCAACAGTATTTTGGCCGGCCAACGCGTTTGTGCCGTGCTGGTTGCCAAGCTAATATTCTTTTGATCCAACGATGCCCCGGTAATGTTGCGAAATATTGTGCCACATTCCAATGGTGTCGTAAACAAAGTTCCGACCATGATTTGGATGCTGCCAAGTGGTGGTATACACGCGATTTCCACAATTAGGCCACTGGCATAGCCTAGCGCAGGATCCGGCGTGCGCATTTGGCGTCACAGTGTTTGGAGACGCTGAGCCTGTCAGCGCATTTGGCGTCACAGTGTTTGGAAACGCTGTGCCTGTCAGCGCATTTCGCGTCACAGTGTTTGGAACACCTGTGCCTGTCAGCGCATTTCGCGTCACAGTGTTTGGAAAACCTGTGCCTGTCAGCGCATTTGGCGTCCCAGTGTTTGGAAACGCTGTGCCTGTCAGCGCATTTCGCGTCACACTGTTTGGAAGACCTGTGCCTGTCAGCGCATTTCGTGTC
>DF240215.1:119782-133899 GCA_000507305.1 Breviolum minutum Mf 1.05b.01
ACTGTTTGGAAAAGCTGTGCCTGTCAGCGCATTTCGTGTCCCAGTGTGCCTGTCAGCGCATTTCGCGTCACAGTGTTGGAAAACGCTGTGCCTGTCAGCGCATTTGGCGTCACAGTGTTTGGAGACGCTGTGCCTGTCAGCGCATTTGGCGTCACAGTGTTTGGAAACACTGTGCCTGCCAGCGCATTTCGCGTCACAGTGTTTGAGAACCTTATACCTGCCAGCGCATGTCGCGTCACAGTGTCTGGATAGAACAATAAAGCAAAAGCGGTGGAGCCATATACGTTTGGTTTGTGACATGCATGGAAGCAGCGTGGAATTTCGCATTTTATGTTGGAACTTTATTCTCGGAGCGGTGGACCCGTCGGGTTGTGGAGCAGAACGTCGGAGGACCAGAGAAATGCGGGCGACCAGCCTTCGCTGCTGAAAAACATCTGAATGAAAAAATAGTTCATGTGGAATTGCTTCGACGGGTGGATTTTGGATATGAGGTATAGAGGTCGATGGAGCGGGATTTTTCATATTTTCCACTTTGCATGGTGTATAATTTTTTTTTGCTTGGGCGCCCTTAATGGCTATCTTCTGGCCAGCAAGCTTCGATCTGGTCTTTGGCTTATGGCTTCGGCTTTGAGTGTGACATTTCTGGTGAAATTTTGGCTGGATGCGACGCATGATTTAAATAAGTACGATTGAAATACTTTTCGGCTTCTTTTGTTCGGAGTCGAGGCTCGTTGCCCGAACAGTGGCATGTATCAGTTCACGGAACGGTGGACTTCATAAAGGTAGCACTGGACAAAAGTGTGGTGCAGGAATTTGTTTGTTCCCAAAACAGTTTATTGTTGGGGTTCTCAATGCAACTCAACCCTGGTAGCCTCGGTGCTGGTTGGTGTGGTCGCCTTCCTAGGCTCTCAAAGTCGTTTTGTCTCCGGTTGTCTCCGGTTGTCTCCCTTTGTGTGTGGGAGTGGGTGTTGGTTGGTGTGGTAGCCTTCCTGGGCTCTCAAGTCGTTTTGTCTCCGGTTGTCTCCCTTTGTGTGTGGAAGTGGGTGTTGGTTGGTGCCTTCCTGGGCTCTCAAGTCGTGTTGTCTCCGTTGTCTCCGGTTGTCTCCCTTTATGTGGGGATGGGTGTTGGTTGGTGTGGTAGCCTTCTTGCGGCTCTGACGTGGTCTTGTTTCCCGTTGTTTGCTTCATGTGGGGATGGGTATTGGTTCATGTGGTAGCCCGGGAGTGGTCTTGTCTCCCTTTATGTGGGGGTGTCGGTTGGTGTGGTAGCCTTCCTGGGCTCTGAAGTGGTCTTGCAGTGTGCCATATGCGATATGTGGTTGTGGACATGCAGTGTGCGTGATGGGATATTCAGCATGTAGTTTGTGGCACGAAAAAAGGCCTACAACAACAACAAACGACGACGACGACCTACTACTACTATTATTGTTATTTTTATTATTATTATTACTACTACTACTACTACTACTCCTACTACTCCTACTACTCCTACTACTCCTACTACTCCTACTACTCCTACTACTCCTACTACTCCTACTACTCCTACTACTCCTACTACTCCTACTACTCCTACTACTCCTACTACTCCTACTACTCCTACTACTCCTACTACTCCTACTACTCCTACTACTCCTACTACTCCTACTACTCCTACTCCTACTCCTACTCCTACTCCTACTCCTACTCCTACTCCTACTCCTACTCCTACTCCTAATCCTATTCCTAATCCTACTCCTACTCCTACTCCTACTCCTACTCCTAATACAACAACAACAACGACTATTAGTACTACTACTACAACTACAACCACAACTACTACTACTACTACTACTACTACTGCTACTACTACTACTACTACTACTACTACGACTACTACTACTACGACTACTACTACTACTACTACGACTACTACTACTATTACTACTACTACTACTACTACTACTATTACTACTACTACTATTACTACTACTACTATTACTACCACTACCACTACCACTTCCACTCCCACTACCACTACCACTACTACTGCTACTGCTACTACTACTCTACTACTACTCCTACTCCTACTCCTGATCCTACTCCTACTTTTACTCCTTCTCGTACTCCTACTACTACTAGCACCACCGCTACTAGTATATGGTATGCGGCATGCAGTGTGCCATATGCGTGCTACGGAATGGACTGTTTGGGTACAAACCTAATGTAACTCGTGTTCAAAGTGCCGTCTACGCTGGTGTAATTATTCAATTTGATTTTATAAAGTCCCATATTTTGTTGAAATTTCCCATACATTTGAATCATTTGATTATGTTAATACATTTTTCAATACATTTTTCCATATGTCCCCAAACAGTTTACTGTTGTGGTTCTCAATGCAACTTAACCCTGGTAGCCTCGATGCTGGTTGGTGTGGTAGGCTTCCTGGGCTCTGGAGTGGTCTTGTCTCCCTTTGTCTCCGGTTGTCTCCCTTCATGTCGGGACAGGTGTTGGTTGGTGTGGTAGGCTTCCTGGGCTCTGGACTTACTGTAAACTGTTTGGGGTCTAGGCTGGTGTAATTTTCGTCCTGACATAGGTTATGCCGGCACGGTGCCAATGGTTGTGTGGATGTGGTTGTGGCTCACATTTGTATGTTTGTTTGGTTGCGCTCAGGTTTTTGTGCGGACCCCCTTTCTCGCATGCTCGGTCGCTGGACGCTAGTTCTGTGAAAGCAGCCACATGACAAAGTAATGGGGCCGAAATGACAAGACAATCGGTTGCTTCCACCGTCAGGATTGCGTAGTTGTTAAATGTTCGAGAAACGGTTGGTAAGAACAATTTCGGAGATGATGCAATACTGCGTCCCCGTTTCGTTCGTGCTGACACAACTTGTATTGGAAAGTCATTTTGGAAGAGAAATCATAAATTGCCCAAAGAAGCCATGTTTTGAACCGTGCCAGACTCGTTGTATGGAAAGAACTGGCAAGGCAAGGCCGGCAGCGTTTGGCAGCGCAATAGGCAAACAATGAAAAAACAGCGACAAATAAGGCAAACCAAATGCAATCCTTTGAAATTCCCGGACCTTCAGTATTTTTTGTTGAAATTTCAAGTTCTAACAATTTGTTTCAACAATAAATTGAGGTGCTAACATTGAAGCTATATATAGTCGATGTTTAAGAAAGTATGTAAGGTAGTTTTTTTTTAACTTGAAAATGTCGGCGCGCCGGCTGCGCCGCCGTTTTACACACACAATGCATTTTGGCAGTTTTCTTTGGGTGGCCGTTTCTCAGCCCTGTCCTGGCCCACATGCGGCGCCAGGAGCCAACGGAAACGTCGGGCAACACGTGTGAAACATGGCACAATCGGACGGAAATCCGGGAAACGCCGTTGTGTTGTTGTGTTGGAACCCAGCATCACAGGACAGCCCGTTGCAATGCCAGCATGGCTAGCAGCCAGGCCACCTATCTGGTAGATATTTTGGCTGTACTCCGGTGCTAGAAGAAATGAATACTGAAATGATTTTTTCCCAAAAATGAGGAATAATGCGTCGTGAATTGGAACGCGGTTGTGATCCTCAAAATGTTGTGTACGTGTGACTGGCCAGATTCTTGCTGCTGGTCTCGGTGCAAGTCCTTGCCAAAAAGTTCCAGGACTTGATGACTCGGAATGTGAGCAAGTTATGGGGACAGGGACATTTTTAGTAAAAACTCTTTGAATTTCTTTCTGACAATCAGTACCTTGCTTCAATTAGTACCTTGCTTTGTAGATATTACAGAACTTTACAACATGAATGGAATCGAATGATCAATGCATGCGAACGACGCAAAGTGGAGTGTGGTCAGGAGGTTCATGTAGGTGCCAGGCAGGAAGATCTTGGGTTGGGAAACCGGAAAAAAATGGTTGAGGTTGAACAATTGTATTGCTTTCATGATGTGCTGAAAATATGTCAAGTACGATGGATGTATTTATCCACCATTATTAGTGACACGGACATCAATGCTGAAGGCTGCCGTGCTTTGTTTCTGGAAAGCATTGCCGTTTCAGGTTTTCTCATGTTGGTGATGCCACCACCAGCACAGCTCACTCCAAAAAAATGAGGCACACTTTCATGAGTTCCTTTGTTGCAAGCATTGCTCGGCAGCGTTGCCGTGCTTCTTGTGGCAAACTTTTGACGTTCAGCCTCCACTGAGGAAGGTTCACAAGAGAAGATGCTTTTGCACGTTCCAGAACCATTGCGGTTATCCCTCAGCCTAAGAATATGGAAGTCGTTGGAGGTACCATCGTTGCACATTTTTGCTCCTCTTTGGAGTTTGGGTCCCAAATCTCAAAGTTTGAGGTGATGATTTAGTATTTGCGTCTGGCGCAGTGCGCGTTTCGGTACCCAATGCAGAGCAGTCGTTTCTTGGAACACAGAAGGAAAATAATAAGAAAACGCAGAAATTCGTTTGGTTGGTTGCATTGTTGGTGGACATGGAGCAAATATGGGCCAATCATTTCGTAAGAAGGGTCATTGATCGTTGATTGTAAATGGAACATTTTGCACATTCAGGGTGTCCGCCAGTCATTTCTGACTTGTAAGCATGGAATGTTGACCACATAGATTCTAGAATCCATAGCCTAAGTGAGTACTTCAATTGAGGAAAAATTGGCAGGTAGCATACAATCACCAAATTGGCAGTAAGCACCATTCAAAAGCCAAATATGTATTTCTAGCCGTTTTGGGAATTATATGTTGCCCACCACCTGTCAACAGCAAAACATGATGTTCCATTGATCAATGGTCCGCCAAATTCAGGGTTGAGAAAACACAACTTCAGATGCAGTGAATCCAGTGAATCTAATCAATTTTACTGCATAAACTCATTGGTCTTATGAAGTCACTATGTTTCAACATATTCCTGTTTTTTTTTTCTCTTTGCCTTGCTTCCAAGGAATGCTTTGACTGAGCATGTGCTCAGCAAGACAAACTTGAAAGTGGACACCCAAGTCACTTGGCCGAGTACCTTTCGTTGTCAGAAGACTTTGACTCCCCATTGGATAGCTAAACAATGTGCATTTGTTCCTGTTTGTCCACGTGCCAGGGTTGATTTGGGAAGCTAAATGCTGAGATGTCCCAATTTTTTGAGGTCACTTTGCCGCAGATCATTTTAGAACTCCGAGAGGATATACCAGAGATGCTTGGTTCACTTGAATGTGCAAGGTGGAAGTGCCCGTCGGTTCAAAAGATTTCGTCCACTCGCTTTGCCATCTTGGCGTGAAGGGGTCCAGTTTCAAACTCGCTTACCTAAAATAATGCCACACTAGTCTCAGTCGTGGTTTCTTTGTTCTCCATCGTTTTTAAAGGTGAAGTTGATGGCTTGTTGAGTTGAAACAAGGAAGTACACTTTGTCAGTATCCTCCCAGAACGCAGAGGCTACTCATCTGCATATGAGAAGCCTGTTGGAGAGTTGAGATCGCACAATATTTCCTGGGTGAACTATGCGCCATGAATTCACGCAATTCACCTGTTCATTTCCTGTTCTCAAAAGTGGTAGCGCTTCCAATGGATGTCTGGAGGTGCGAATTGGTGGTTCAAGCCACGGTCTCTTCAATGGCCTCATGACTCTTCGACAGCTTTTGATTCAAGGCGGTTTTTATTTTTGGCCAGTTGAATGTGTTTTCAAAAATCACATTGCAATGTTTGTTGCAGGTGAATCTGGCGAATGGCGCTTGCCACAAGTGGAAATTAGTTGCTTTGACGAAACATCAGCTTGGACTTTGGCAATTTTTTCTGTCTCGCCTTGCCCCAAATTTGTGGATGTCGCTAAGGGGATGAACCGGAGCACGAATGGCGTGGTTTGATGTTGGATGTTAGCAGACACTTCTTCAATGCCAGCGAGGTAAAGCATTTATTGCACACCATGGCAACTTGGATGGCAATTTTTTTTGGGGAATTATTTTTTTTAATTTGTTTTTTTTTGCTGCTTTTTTGCCTTTGCCCTTTTTGTTTTCGCTTTTGCTTTTGCTGCTGCTTTTGGTCTTGCCTAGTTTTGCCTTGTTTTCTTGCTTGTGTGTTGCATTGGTCTTTCTTTCTGTTTCTGCATCTGTTTCGAAGTAGTTCCTGCTTAGTTGCGTCTTGTGAGTTTTTGGCCGCTTTCGTTGCTTGTGTTGTTATTTTCTTTCTAACTTTTTCTGTCATCAATGAAAGAGGCCATAAGAAGCCCCTGTGCCCTTGAACGCAAGACACCAAAGGTTTTATGAAGGACGATCAAATTATATTAAGAACCTACGAGCCCAAACCTTTTATGAGCCCGAGACCCCCAAAAATGTAAACACAAGACATCAAAAAAAAGAACCCAAAAATTCTTTGAATTTAAGAAAACGACAAGTTTTATGAACACAACAAATCTTTAATGAACCTAAGGCACCCACAAATTATATATTAACCTACGTGTAGACGTTTCAGGTGGGGGTGGGCTGACCCTGCAGAGGAGGTAGGCCTTACTAAAAAACCACCCGGATGCATTCGCGGAGCATGCTGCGTGATTCGCCTTCGGTTCGTAGAATTTTGCGGGCCTTGTGTTCACAAATTTTTTGGTCGGTTCGCAGAAAAACTTCTTGTGCCTTACGTCCATATCTTTTTGGGGCCTTCCAAGTGAAACCATAGAAAAGAAATTGATTTCCAAAAAAAACAAAAATTGATTCCCAAAATATTTTCGCACCCGTTTTTTTAAACATTGAGCATTTAACAAAAAGAAATCATGGAGAGATGTGGTTGTTGGCTTTCATTTTGCCGTGTTTGCAAAAGTTTGATGGAGTTGAATCGAGGCTCTCTTCAAGATGAATCGATTTCACTGGCACTTGTCTGACGACCAGGGCTGGCGCATTCCAAGTGAAAAGTACCCAAAGCTGGAAAAGGCCAAAGTCCTTGCGAAAGTGATGGAAGTTTTTGTTCTTCCTTGGTGAGTTTGTATTTATCTATATGTTTATTTGTTTATTTGTTTATTAATTCATCCATCTGTCTGTCTGTCTGTCTGTCTGTTAGTTTGTTTGTTTGTTTGTTGCCGCAGCAGGTTATTTTTTTTCAAATTTGAGCTTTCCATTTGGACAGGTGGGAGCTTGGAGGGAAGGCACTCAGATCGGGCACACCTCGAACCATGACCATGTACGATATGGAGGCTGGACATTTCCCAAGCGCGAAACCAGTAGGTTGTGACATGATTTTTTTTTTTTTGAGGCTCCTACACCAGGGACGATTTGAGAGATATCGTCTCCTACGCCAAGTCGTTGTACATTGAGATCATACCAGAAATCGATTCTCCCGGCCACATCCAGGCTGAAATGCTGAGATTTTCCTCGGCCTTTTGTTTCATTTTTTTCCTTTCATCAAGTTGGATTTTGCCATCATTTTGCCATCCTTTTCCTATTTGCAAATGCTTTTTGCCTTATTTTCCAGATCTTCCATCTTGAGGCCATCTTGGCTGCTTACCCTGAGCTGGGGAACCACGGGAACGCCCACCCCACGGTAGCAACGCAGTTCGGTGCCGTGGCTCAGCCGGGACGTCACGTCGATGCCACGGAGTCGCCTTCGAACTGTTTGAATCTCGTCCTGCAGCTGTTGAGGCGCCTTGGAAGACGTTTTGTCGCCCTCGGAGCGCAGTCTGCGTTTCGTCTCCGAGGCAACTTTTGGGCTTTGAACAAAACTTTAGACTGGACTTGACTCGTTTTTTCCAAAAAAATCTCACTTTGGAGCAACTTGCAACCAACTTGAATGCTTTGAATGCTTTTGGAACTGAAACTGGACCAGCCTTTGCTTTGATTTCGGATCACTCCGGAGGTCATTGGAGAAACTGCGCAGCTTGTGGACTCTGACTACTTTCACGTCTCTTGGCGGACGCGGAATGTCTGGATGCACCAGACCACACGATTTTGGGTGAAGTGAATTTATGATATTTCCATATATTTTTCTGAATTTCCATCTGTTCCGAGAATCTATTCCTAGGTTGGAGGTGATGAAGTCGCCACAGGGCAATGGTCGCGCTCTGCCGTGGCCCGGGATTTTATGACTTCTCATCACCTCAGCCGTTTGGAAGGCATCGCCGGTGTCATGACGCAGAATGCACCTCGGAGCAGGGACTTGTATTAACTTCTCAGGTTTGGTCCAAGTTCGGATGATCATGAAATTCACAGAACTAGGCAATTTGGAAAAAAAAGTTGCCAAGCAGTTTGTCAGAAGCTGTGGCATGGTTTTGATGCTTATATAAATCGATTTGATATGCTCTTAGTATCCAAGACATCCTAGCCATTGAAACTTCGAGCACCAAGGCGATTCACGCAGTCAATGGCTTGGGCCGACGAGCAGTGGTGTGGGATGATGCGTTGCTGGGATCAACGTTTTTCTGCGATGTGTTCACTGTAGTCACTGACGAGCCAGACCTTCTAAATCTTCCTAAAATCTTCCTATGGCGAGTTGTGGGAATACTGAGGATGAACAATGGCATTCCGTTGCCTCCAAACACAGTGGTGATGCTGTGGCGTTCGTGGATGGGTGTAGGCGAAGAATCAACGCATCTAGTGTTCTCAGTGTGCGTGTCATTGCACCCTCAGCGAGGTGATTGTGGTGACTGTGTCGTGCCAGGCCACCTTGCTCACCAGGCCTCTAAGCATGGCTATTCGGTGGTGATGTGCCCGCAAGACCGTCACTTGCACACATCAGACAATACACTTGTTCTGGGTCTCATGCAAATCATTCCAGCCCCATGTTGAAGGGTTGTTTTTTAGACCGGTTCGCTTTGGGCGCCCTGCTGCTTGAGGCACCTACATGGACCAGTTTCAGAGCCGCAACGGGGCCTCCGATGCTTTTGGAGCCATTGGAGGCGACGATGTCGATCGGGGGCGATGGGTCGATCCTTCGTCGCTTTTCCCGTGGGAAAGTCGCCAATCGACATCGACTGAGGTTTTTTGAACACGAAGAAAGTCTACGAGTCCCCCGGAATGCGGAGGGGTTCACGCGGCAGTCAAAGTTTGCGTGTTGCAAACTTTTGGCATCGCAGTGTGACGTGTTTTTTTTTTTGCGTTTTTTTTGTGTATGCCAGTATGTCCTTTGATCCAACAGCGGTGCTTGGTGTCTCGACCTGCAATGGTTTGTGTCTCACGAGGTTGGACTTCAATGGCCATGGAGCCAAGGTCTTGGGAGGTCAAGGGCAGCTTTGGAGTGAGTTACCTGGCAACGCAGGCAGTTGTTTTTGGCTGCAGTTGATCCAATGAGGTGAAAATCTGAAAATCCAATGAACACACACTTACCTTGTGTACCAAGGTATATTGCTGGAGGTCTTAGAGATTTGGACTACAAGGCCTTTTTTTTGATTCGAATAAGATTCCCCCAATTTTTCACGAAAAAAGCCGTGACGGAGGCTTGGCCACGTGGTGCTGCTTTAGCTGAAGCTACCTGGAGCGGCCAGCGGCGCCCAGGCTTCAGCGACTTTCAACGACGCTTGCAGCTGCTACAGCCTCTCCTACGCCAAAACCAGGATGGGACATGTCAAAAATGGAAGCACTTCAAAGATGCTGTGAATGACCTCAACGTTTTTTCTCTCAGTCGTTTTTTTCCCAGGTGAACTTTCGTGAAGCCAATGGGCGTCAAGCGCTGCAAAGCCAGGTCTTGCAGGCGGGTGAAGCAAATCGAGTGAAGGTCAAGGAACCACGTTTCGCAGCCAAGGAACCACAAGATCAATCTACCCATACCTCATTCATTCAACGTCGACTCCAAGTGCGCAGAAACCAAGGCCCTGTTTCAAGTTGTTGATTCCTTTGAGTCATAGACTTTCATTTAAACATTGAATTTAAAGTTGAAGGCGTTTCCATAGAAATTTCCCAAATTTTGCACCTCCGGATTGACGACTTGGCAGGGCATGGGTGAAAATGGTGAACTCCGAGTGCTGGCCAGGCAGTTTCAGGAGACACCGTTCTCCAGACTTGCACTTGCGCCAAGAAAAGGCTGCTAGAATTCGTGTCATTCAAATTCCATAGGCCCCAATAAGGTGAGAAGGGGAGGAAATGGAAGAAGACACAAGCAAAATTTCATGGACCATGTATCTTGAAGTCATGCATACCAGCTATAAGATCTTTTCCTGCTGAGTAGGGTTGGCTTTTGGAAGTGGGGTTGGATCATTGTCTATCTTCCTTTTGGGCCACCGCGCGCGCCATAAAAGGGTCCAAAATGATCGAACCCTAACCCCATTTCCAAAAGGAAGATCCAAAAGGAAGATGACAATGACCCAACCCCATTTCCCAAAGCCAACCTGACTTAGAAGGAAAACATGTTCTATGTTCGCCGTGATTTAGTCTGGCTCCAGCGCAAGAGGGAAAACTCTGCGGCGTTAAAAGGCACAATGAACAGCATGAGCGCATGATGTCAGAATCTCGTGGAACCTCCGGAACCTCCACATCTGTACATCTCTACATCTTCATGATCTTCGATTAGGATTATTAACTGCAAGTATGAAACCAGCCATCCAGCCAATCAAGAAATCTCATGACGGTCTCTGGCTCGCCATCTGCCAGTCTAAGGCGCAAAGGATGAATTTTTCATGCCAAACCGAGCCCAAATCGTCCTATCCCATCGAAGCCGTTGAGGCGTTGGGAATTTGCAGATCCATCGCGCACACCACGTCTGCCTGCAGTGAAGACAGGGGGACTGATCTCACCTATCAGTGCCAGAGGAGTTTGGTACTCATTGCTAGACTACGTCAGTATCACTTCAATCTTGATGTGTGTTTTCTTGTGAAGTTTCCAAATTTGAAGGATAGGTTTGTAGTTTTTTTTTCTGAATTCTTGCTGTAAGGCCAAAGCTAAGAAGGATATCAAGCCCTTGGCCGAGCCTTCCAGCAGGTGATGGGAGCATGATATGATTGAAACATAGACCTTTTGTGAGGAAAAACAATTACTACTATAATCTCTATCTATCACAAGTCAAATGAAGGACGTTTGTGTGGGAATGCGCTGGAGCTGTTGAGGGCTTTGACACACTGTCATAGCAGGTCTTTGACAGAGCGGACACTTGAAGCAGCTGAAGCCTGGAGTATCCCTGGCACACCGTTCAAAGGCGATCTGGGACATGGGGAAATGGATGGAAGACTTGGGTAATGAGTCGAGGAAAACCCAAAAAGGGTAAAGGGCCTCCTGTTCGCAAAAAATCCGAACAAGCTAATGACCAAGGTTTTTGTTCGGGAAAACCTGACAACAAAAACCAGAGGACTCAGACGCCTTTTTTCAGAAACAACTTCGGCAGCAAAACGTGAGGTTTAGATGCTTCTCATCCTAGCAGAGGTCTTGAACTGAGCCAAGAGTCCAGGAGCTTTTGTGTTTTTTTAGTTGATGTATCATTCTCAGTAATTGTTATCATTGAACTGAATGTAAGCTGTGAACTGGAATGTTTGCCATCTCAAGTCTCAGTGGATGGAGGCAGCGTTTTCTGCCTTTTCACTAGCTGTTGAGGGTGCCAGAAATAATTTTTGGGGTTTAGGTTGTCCCTACTACTGTGGGTCATTTCCCCTATCTTCATTTCTGGTGGTGTTCATCCTGGGCTGGCTTCTTGGACTTGCTACAGCCATCTTCCTTTGGATTCACCTCCAACCCTCTTTTGCTTGTGTGGTACCTCCGCCACAACCATCTCTCAATCCGCGGCTGGCGGCCTATTTGCATGAGCGAGGGCTACTACGACGACGAAGTCGCTGAGATCACTGTGCGATTTCGGGGGCTTGTGGTTACGGTCTCCGGGCCGCCTTCCCAAGCTTCGCAACTGGTTGAGGATCTTGCCCACCTTGCTGCCCGCAGGCGGCCCTCTTCCCCAGCTCGCTCCACTGGGTCCTTTTCAGCTGTCACTTCAGTCCCTGATCAATCTGCCACCACTTCTCGCCGGGGGGAGACTCGAGAGGAGATTGCACGTTCTTTCCCAGATTGCCCGCACCGTCTACTTTCACAGGCTACTCGTCTTGGTGGTGATCTGGATTCTGCTCGCCACAGGTTGCGCCGGGCTTGGACTGCCGGCCAGTGGGCAGGTGCTGTATTATCAAACCGGGTGGGATCACCCAACAGGACAGAGCAGATTCGAGAGAGGCCTCGAGTCTACGTGGTGCTTCGAGCCGACGGACTTCCGGCTCCAGCCTGCTTTGGGTCATCGGCTGCCTATTGGAATTGCGTGGGATCCCTTGCAAATTCATCTTCGATCTCACACTCTTTCCCCTCCGAGACGGAGGCTCGTATCTACTGTGAGGGCGCTGGAGTGGCATACCCAGGCCTTTGAGCTCAATGGCTTTGGATACAATGGCAGCTGCGACAGACCTGTCGTTCGAGGACCTCGTCCCTGTGGCTCGGGGAAGAGTGCTCTATGTGCTAGAATGGAATTCAGAGGACAGCTTGGATGGTATGAAGGAGGCTTTTGCTATAGTGGTTTTGAAGAGAGCAGGAGGTTGCTTGCTCGCCCTTCCCGAAGGCTTCCTGAGTGTAGAGGATTTGAGAGATGGAGGAGAGATGGGGTCTGTGTTAGGCCCTTCTGTCTCTATGGTGGTGAATGCAATGCATGTGGATGCCCCGGTTGGTTTGGAAATCCCCGTGGTCATCTTGGATGTAGATCAGGCCATCGTGGGCGCTATGAGGCTTGCAGAGGAAGTAGAGGAGACGGCAATGCCCTTCTTCCCCGACGACCCCTTCGCTTTGCCTTCAGGAGAGGAGCTGGTGGCAAAATCAATGGCTTGGTTGCAAAACACTTCTCAAGATCAGCAGGAGGGGTGGTACAGCCAAGAGGTCACGGCCGAGAGCGATGTGCAGACCCCAAAAGCCCCAAAAGCTCGGCCTTCAAGAGCAAAAGCAGCAGCAGATGGGGGTATCGGTTCCGGGTCCGCCGCAAAGCCAAAGAGGCAAACCACAGCTTCGTTGGCAGCCAGTGTTCAGGCGATGATGGATACTTTGCCAGCTTTGTCTGTCCAGATGCAAGAGATGANAGGTTGCAGGAGGAGTTGGCCCAACAGAGGGGCACCTTCTTTCATTCTGTAGTGCAGCAGATGAGCAGGAGGATGATGCCGACATCGCCTGTGGACCAACCCTATGTGCAGCTTGTCCAACAAGGAGTGACGGGCTGCCGCTACTTAGAACGTTTCGGAGGCTATGGGAAGCAGAGGGAGCTGGGGCTGATCCAGTTTCAGCTCATGACGATGCTGGATTTCGCTATGGTGGAGAATTGGGAGGCTTTGAAGGACACCCTGGCGCTTTTGATCGTCATGGTGGAACAAGCTTGCCTCGACCAAGGTCGCTTCGACCTCGGTCAGTTGCTGACCTTACAAGAGGATCCTCCTGCATCGATATTCACGAATCGCCAGTTGTTTGAAGTGAGCCGTGCGAAGGCATTTTCGCCTCTCGCAAATCAGCGATGGGTCACAGTGGCATTAGCTTTCCTGAAGGAACTCGACACAATTGTGGTGAAGCGCTCAGAGATCCTTGGAGGAAAAGCTTCTGGAAGTGGCGACGGAGCTTCGGCGGCAGCAACCCCAAAGGTGAAAGGGGTCCCAAAGAAGAAAGGCAGAGGAAAAGGAAAAGCAGAGGAGGAGGATCAGGCAGATCAATGAGACCTTCCCCTATGCCGGTGCTGGACTACATCGATGAGACTATGACTTTTCTGAGGTGGGCTACTTGCTTGCCTCGCTGGGTGCTGGCTACTCGCAATGACTATGCTTGGCACTTGGCTCGTTCCCTTTCTGTGAAGTGGCATGGTTGCGCCATGCGTTCCGCAGTCTTCCCACTGCCTGTGCCTTTCCCTGGGTGCTTTGATGGTGGTGGCCCTCAGCTCAGTAGATCGAGGATGAGAGTCTTGGCTCAGAAGAGGGTCGTGCATCTCATCGTGGTTGCGCTCAACTTTCTTCATCTGGGGAGGTTTGCAACAGAGGTTGAGTTGAGGAGGTTTCCAAACAGGGCGCAACAGCTTTGTTTCAGGAGGCTCTACAATTTGGTGGCTGCGTGTGGATCTCGTCCTGACCCACTGCCTGTGGTGCCAGGTCGTGCCGGTGCTGAATTGATTTCTTGCATGGATACCCTTGAGCGGTTTCTTACAGAGCATGAGGTTTTCAGAGGTGGATATTGCCAGGGCGACAGAGTCCCCTTTGTGCCGA
>DF240216.1:5657-56965 GCA_000507305.1 Breviolum minutum Mf 1.05b.01
CGACCGACCGACGAGAGAGAGAGAGAGAGAGAGAGTAGTTTATTGGGCATGCCATTGCTGATGACATCAACAGTATTATCGCAGTCAAACAGCTTCCCAAATGAACAGTACTATTGCAGTTAAATAGAAGATATAAATACATCCAACATTGCAGGTCTATTTGCACTATGTACAACTTCACACAACAACAGTGGTGAAATTACAAAGCCTTTTTCACACTAATTTTTCAAACCTATATTACAGCAAACTGATTTAGATATAATAATGATGATGGTGCTTCCAATTTACATATTTATTTTTTTAGATCTGAAACTCAGGTTGGCAACTGGATCGCAGCCCAAAGTAGCAGGTTCTTGCACCTTGGTCGATGCACAGGAAAAAGGAGAGGTGAAAACTTTGTGGACAAATTAAAACCAACTTCACTTCAAAAGAGAACTTTACACCGTTGCACATGTTGCACTTAGGCAATCTTGTTCGGATCAGTGACTGACTGCGCGCCCACATTCCTCATGCATGGGAGTAGAGGATGCTGTGCGCCAGCTGCTGATTGGCCTAGTCCGGAAGAACATCGGGATTCAATGGAAGATCAATTGTGATACAGAATTAGGTTCCAATCATGATAAGAGACTCCAATCAGAAGATATCTCAGCCGATCTCAGTATATCCTGTTAGGGCCATCCTGTCAGGCCAATGCTTTGATATTGTAACGAATGCACTGAAGCTCAGTTCTTTGTCAGCTCACTTCAACTTAGTAAAGCCGAGCTGTTGAGTAGGCAAGTTCTTACATTGCGTGTGGAGGTTCTGAGGTTCTTCCGTGGACGTTCTTGGCTTCAATCCCTCAATGCACAACTGTGATGCACCCGTGATGCGCCCATTTGTAGCTTTTTCATCCGCCTTTACGTGGTGAACTCATCGTTTTTACGTTTCATTTGTTTCGGTTTTTGTTTGTTTTTATCAGAAAATCATAGAACATCCTTGGGCTGCATTTACAGCCAGAGACGATCCGTTAAAGAGGTGGAACTGGGCCTAGCGCTCCACCTCACATCAGCCAAGCACAACGTACAGAGGCGTGGTTGGTCTAGTCAAAACCACGTGTTTTCGGTGCAAACTGTCCACAGGACGTTTTAGCAGGGAAGGTAAACAGCACAGGACACATTCAAAGCAGCTCGAAACAATTAACAACATCATTCCTGTCATGTTCTGAATCAACAATTGACATTATGAATTAGGTCATACCATTGCTCAACATGGCTCAAATAGACATGTGTCATGGTTTGCTGAGTCTTGCAGAAGGTATACGGTACTAGGTATACCCAGATCATAGGGTGACAAAGCATTTTACTGTTAAAATCAATCTGAGGTCATCCTTAGGACACTTGGTGATTGTGACCCTTCCCTGCCTTCGAATAGAAAGTTGTCACTCAGCCCGGCGAAAAATTTTGATTTCCGGAACAGCGGCCTTCATTCGAAAATGAGCACCACAAAAATCAAGGTCTCAAGGCCCTTTTTTCCACTCCAGGCTGCTGCCAAACGGAATCGCCAGCTGGTTTATCATTCGATCCAACCCGACACAGCGACAGAGGGGTGGAAACTCCTTGAGGTTGGCTGCAAGTGTCCCAAGGGACGGACACCTGAACATGTCCGGTCGATGGCAGGGCAACAGCTGCTTCAAATTGTTTTAGATTGCTGCAATGAGAATGAAACTGTAAACTGTAAACATACACTATATACAAGCCCGGCCAAATGTCAGCGCCGGTCAACCTCGTTGGTCTTACGAGTTCCCAAACGGCGCAATGCCTCGCAGTGCGTGCCTTCGCATGCCTTCGCATGCGCAAAGACCATTGGCTCAATTGGGTGGCCGAAGGGGCTGCGTGCATCTTGATGCTCGATATCAAGGGCACCGGGAATGATGGTGTTGTGATGTTGTTGTTTTTCTGAAGGGGACATGTAAACAAGTTAAATGTATTTCGCGACCCCATTTGGCCATTCAGTGCACATTTGCCGCTGGCAAGCAGGCTAGCAGACCTTGCTAGTTCACTTTCATTGCTTGGGCGTGATGAGCAAGCAAGTGCTGGCCTGTTTTGCTATCACTAGATGTGCCAGATATCGGATACCGTTAAAAAGAACGGTACTCGGCACAACGTGAGGCTGATTCCTCAACATTTGGGCATACCGTACCTGCTCTTGGGTCATTTGTGAGCACCCACCGCGATTTTGATGCGCTTTGTTTGAGGTTGAGAAGCAGTAAATCTGAGATGGATAGAACATCCCTGACATCACATTATGCCATTATGCAATTGTCATTCACTCACTTTGGACGTTTTTTTTCTCATAACTTTTGGGAATCACTTATAGTGATAACCTTTTTTGGCATACTTTTGCATCAAAGGCTGACCAAAAAACAGCCCTCTCAATGGTTCCTGAGCCTTCCTGAGGCAAGGCACCGGGCTGNACTTTTGCATCAAAGGCTGACCAAAAAACAGCCCTCTCAATGGTTCCTGAGCCTTCCTGAGGCAAGGCACCCGGCTGCCAGAGCTCAGGATCTTCAACGACCTACCTGCCACGGGTGGGTCGAGCAGACGTCCCTTTTTGCAGTTTTGTCTAGATTGATGGCTGTGGATTTTTTTCAACCAAACTTGCAAACCAATTTGCTCCTTCACATATTTTAATCATACTTCACATATTTGAAGATGATTTGATTATATTTGATTGTTTGACCTGTCTTGTACATCTTCTTAGATCATTGGCCACATGTAGCCATTCCAGCCATTCCTGGTCACGGTGATGTGACCGAATTCAACATTCAACTGCCTCGTGGCAACCTCTCCCGCCATGCGCTCGCGGGAGTAGCCCCTGGAGTACTCAAAACTGTGGGGTTTCCCTGCAGGCTGAAATAGGAAAATCCTGGAAAATCATGAAGAAGAAAAACATCAACGGACATAAGCAGTTGCTAACGCAAGGCAGGTTTTGGACTGGTTGGCCTCAAGATTTTAGCTTGGAAGTGGAATCAATATTATTGAGGTTTCAGCCCACCCAAAAGAGCCAGACACATAGCTTCTCACTCGGAGATGATTTCAGACAAGTAGCTTGTAGTTTTGTCAAGCTGGTCCAAGCTTGGAGCACCAGTGGCCCAGCTTTAGTGTAGCGTTTGATTTACTGATGACTGGGTTTGGTAAAAGCACTCCAGTGACATGTTGCACGAGCCGGACCATGCTAGCTAGGTCTCCAGCAGTGTCTCACTATCCTTGCCGGCGCTTTGAGCTGGGAGTCGATAGTTGAGCATTTGCTTTGACTCTTTGGCCAGAAATCGCTTTTATCCCAATGTACCAATCGCTTTTCTCCAAAAATTTTAATGCAATCCTTTCCATTTGCTTTTCTGGATTTTTGGAGTGAGCTTTGGGAGGGATAGGTCCGATAGGTTCGGTCGAGTCGCCCAAAGAGTTGTGCCACCGGCGTTTGAAGTGCGGTGGCCCTGTGAAAACCGGCTCATCGGAGATGAAAAGGTCCCAACTGTCACGGGTTTTTGAACATGTCTACGATGTAAATAGGCAATATGTGGAAATGTATTTGATAGATTGATGTGACATGTATTTACATATTGACATATGTATAGACATTTGTATTTTGTACATATATGGAATGTGCATGGTTTACATGAGTTGTTGATGTTTCTTTTCTTTTGGCTAGTTTTTGTCAGTGATGTTTGATGATCTGCATATTTGTGAATTGCAACTGTATTTGTAGAACCTTGGCAACTTTTACGTAAGTTTCAGACTTAATGTGTGTTTCCCGTGATTGCTGCTGTGCAGCTTTGGTGGTGGCCTTCTGTCTTGCAGGGCTCGTGATGAGCAGGTGATTTCAACCGCCGCTTCAAACTGCATGATTTTCCGTGATGCGAAGAGCCGACGTGGCGAGAAATCGTGAGAAATCCTGACACTCCAAAGCCTAGACATCGCATTTCAAAAGATCTAAGACGGAAATGTATTGAAATTATGTCAACAACTGAGATGTTTTCAATGTTGGTTCGTCGCTGGTGTAAAAGCATCAATAAACAAATTAATGAATGAATAAATAAATAGATGATATATTCCTAGAGAGAGAAAGAGAGAAAGAGAGAGAGAGAGAGATGAAGCTTTCAGATACAAAACAAACTCATAGACAAATCACATCAAATGAGTATAATGAGATGAACCTAGGAGAGAGTATAATTCACCTGATTGTATCGTAAATCCACTATGATATTTTAAGATCCTATTTCGGGTAGAGATTTTCACATATTTTCGCATATTATTTGCCTTTGGAGTCAAACCACCTTTGGTTGCTGGCGCGCCCATGCCCTGCCGCCCGTCTCGGGTGCGGGCGATGACATCCCGAAGGAACAGGGATGTGATGCCTCTGTGCGGAGTCAACCGAGTGCCATTTCTCCGCAGAGTTACTCAAAGTTTGACGTTCATGTGATTCATGTGTAAGTACAGATAGATTTTCGAAATGGGTTCTAACCCTCAACTGGTTGCTGTAAAATGTGCAAAAACGCTTGGATGACTCGATGCATCAACATCCTGATCCTGCACGCCACGCTGCCCAATCACCACAGTCCCGTGCATGGAGTTATAAGACAAGCAGCCAAACCAGGACACAAAATTCACATAAAAAGGTCGAATGGAATGAATGCATCTGACTCGCCCTTCCTTTAAGCACAAAAAAACAGTCAAGAACAAACCATTTAGAATTTAGAATGCAATTGTACAGTGAAGTGCCATCAATCTTTAAAAACTTTAAAGTGTAAAAATCTTGTAATTTCTTTGACATCTTCAAGCACAACGAATCACAGCTGACACGTGGCACATCCTGAACCCTGTGAGCCAAGGCAACGTGGTGGACAGAGGCCGGCGGTTTCGAGTCACTTTCCACAGGGGTGTCTCGTCACCACTCTGTTTGGCCAGGTGACTTGGAGAAGTTGGTCAAGGAGAGTCTTGGAGAGTGTGGTTTTTGTGTGCAAAGACTTCGAAGAATCTTTCATCAAGAGATATCCAGAGTCTTTCGTCGTAGATTCACCAACCTTTAGCTCTTGCTCAGGAGGCTGAACGTCAGCGTGGGCACAATGGCAAGAGGCATTGGGCTGGTTTTTCAGAGTCCAAGACATGTCCAGACGTTGGCAACATTGAGTATACACACACACAATGCGCAATGCCGCATAATGTACTTTTCGTCTTGTGCTCCGTATGTTTGCAAGTCTCTAGGCATTCTACTTGTGGTGCATCCATATCAGGCCTGGAGAACTGACTGTTGAACTTCCTGCTCCGTGGGAGCAACAAGAAAGCAGGTGGGGCGCAGCTTCTCCAGGATGGACGTTCCAAAACATTGTGCCAAGACTCCATGGCCAAGTCTTTATTTTGTCAATAGACACGCACGGCACACATACACAGCGATCTATAACATATTATAAATACATCGAAAACTATTCAATACATTCAATATACGTATATATATATATGAATATATTGTGGTTTCAATCTTCTCATTTCGGTAGGCATTGCCATTTGATGTTAAAGTTGTAGATATGTGTCGGGCTGCAGCCTGCGGGCTCAAGTGGGCCCTGGCCGCTGCGCTACGCGGGCGCAACGGTGCAGGTCCTTTGCAGAATGGACATATGTTCAAAACGATGTTGGCACAGATGATTGGACATGCAAGATTTCCATTGGTGTCAAAGAAGTTGAAGGGCAAAACACTTACGATGCTTAAGGCTTTTTCAAAAGATGTGGCTTTGTTGCTTGTTGGGCTGTGTTCGTGATTTTTTAGGCTCCGACAACATCATTTCCCTGCTTTGCTGAAACTGTTGCAAGAATTCCATTTTCTTCCATGCTTTGAACTCTGTGCCCAAAAAGCCCTGGCTTGACCAAGTGCAGAGGTGGCCATGAGATTAATGAAGACAGTGGCTGAGACAGCAATTTCATGCAATTTCTAGTTTTGGATTTGCCTTTGGACTCCAAACTGTTTTCATGCTTTCTTTTTTTGTTCCTTGACATGCGCTCTTTTCATCAACCCATTTCGTGGCGTTCACGTGCCAAATGGACTTTTGTTGCCAAGGCACCGTGTGTGCTCGCCTTGCTGGTTCAAGGAGCCAAGGCAGGAGCCTTGCTGGATCGAAGTGCCATGTTTCATGCGGGGCGATGTTCCAAAATGGTGCCATTCTTCAAAATCATTTTTTTTCCTCTTCTTTTCTCTTTTCCAAAATCTATTGGAAAAGAAGTTGCGTTCAAAACCCAGGTCACCAACTTCAACCCCGAATCAGCAACACAGGCCTCAGGGAAGGATGCACCTTTGGAGCTGGATAATGAAACATGTTTGAAACATACCAGATTTTGACTTCATATTTTTGACTGTTTGAACACGTATTTGATCAGATTTGATCCTTTTTTTGGCTTAGTTTTCGATTGGAATTTCAGATTAACTAAGATTAACTAAGTATTTATAGTATTTAAAAACATCACAAAAAAAAATCCACGGTTTGAAATGCCCTGAAATGATTTCCAGGCTTTCCGCAGCTTGGATCAGAATCGGGACGGTGCTCTCACGCCCGACGAATTGGAGGCAGAGATCTTCGTCCCTTCGGCAGTTGAAAAATCACTTGGGAATTCCCTTCATTGCTTCAAATGGCTTCATGTGAATTCCTTCATGGGATTCCGAAATTCATCCTTCTTTCCTTCATGGGATTCCCACTTCATGGCATGATATGATATGAATATGATATGAATATGTCGGATGAATGTCGATTTAGGGTTCCATTCGGAGACGTCTTTGGTGGGTTTCTAAGGCATCGGCACATGCAGCCGTCACATGCACGTCTCTTGCAAAGTATAGCGGAAGGCTGAAGGTACAGCCTATGGGGATCGAAGTTTGCCGTTTGCCGTTTGCCATCAGCTCCTTTCAATCTTCAAAAGTTCAATGTTACGACTTGAGAATCATTCGCAACCCCTGGCGACTCGCGACAGCTGCAACAGTGCGCGACCGGTCAAACTTAGGTTTCATACTTGTCCAGAAGGTTTCAAAATGAAATCAGGAGATGTGGATCATGGGGGGATCCTCGGGGATCCTGAAACAAAACAAATGGGGCACCTGGGGAGGGGCTGGTTGAATAGTGCGATTCGTAGAAAAACAAAATCAAAAGTTTGACAGAAATTCCTTGAATCATCCTTGAATCATTCATTTGCATTCCGGCATCGTAGAAAGTCGCAGCATGAAAAGGAGCTGCGGAGATTGTTGGGAACAATGACCTGGACTGCTGCGACAAAACTTGTGCCAGCTGGGCCCTCAACCTCTTGTCACACAAGCATCGTAACTCTGGCGCGGTTCTCCAGCCAAATCATTGATGTCAAGCTGGGTACACAATTTACTTGTACTAGACGTGGGTTAGCACGCCAGACCACATGAGTTGTATGTTGGAGGTGATGCCAAAGGGACTAGAACTGAAATTCAGGTCAAGCGCAATCCTGCAGCAAGACGGGCTTCCGTTTGAGGCCTGGTTGGGCTGCTCATTTCATACTAGTACTTCTCAGAGCACTTAAGAACAGAATATTGAAACAGGTCGCATCGAATTACATGGCAAGTCAAAAAAGAAACAACAATTTGAATCGATTTTTGTTGAACCAAAAACTTCTGCAACTGGAGCTGTGATCATTTGTGTTACAACTCTCGCGGCAACCTGGGTAAAATTGGAGAGGCCAGATGCATCAGAGGTGTTGGTGACCGCAGATGCGGTAGATGCAGTTTGCTGCGAGAAGACCTGTGGAGGTTTTGAATGTCCAAGTGGATGGAAGGTGCATTTGAAAATTTGCATGTGCTCGATCTGGTGTTGTGCCATGTTGTTTTTGATCGAATTCGGGGCCGAAGCACTGCACAACTCGGGGTCAAAACCTGGGACCTGGCATTGTGTGCAGGCGACCAGCAATCCAGACAAGTCACACGGTGGCACTTCAGGATATTCCCCCACAAGGTCCAGCGCATTGTGTTCAATGTGTTCCATACTCATCAAATATTTCATTCCATATGTCATTTGGTATTCAACTGATTCATTAAGCACTTTCTTTGTCAGGACTCGTTGAATCAGGCCAAATCAATGCAATTTCCTAGAATTGCCTTCACAACTCCCGTCCATATGTTGCAAGTGGTGAGAATTTTCTACAAAAACGATAAACTCCTAGCATTTCTGGCATTTCAGCTGCGGTGATGAGGATTGTGCAGCCCTCCCAAGAGGTTTGCTGCTTGAAGACCTGTGAACTTCATGTTTGCGATGCATCAGCGGACCTTACCCTGCGAGGTGTCTGATCGTGGATGGAGATCCAAATTGGGGTGCGTTGGATTTCGATGTCAGTAGAATGCCCGTTTTAAGCGACAAGGGAATATGCTTTGGAACCACTTCAGGTGACGCAGCACTCACTGCTGGCAACACTGACGATGACTGCTGTGTGCGAACGTGTCGGAGCTATACTTGTAGCCACGTGGTTTGAAGGTCAGTTTGGCATCCCTTTGCCAACCACTTCAACCAACCACGCATGTTTTTCAACCTCTGGGGCTCCACCTCTCCGAAACCTGGAAACCTAGGCCAAGACGGCTATTTGCTGTTCCCTAGATGCAATTAAGCTGACTCCTTTTTTTCAGCTTTGCTGTTTTTTTACCCTGCCGTTTTTTGATTTTTCATATTTCAGTGAAATCAGATTCATATTTTGATACATGTTGATACATGTTTTTGGGCTTTTAGATCACTCACTCTAAACCCATCTGGCAATGAAGTTCACAGTTCGACATTCTGTGACCGTTCGCGGAGGCGAAGCGATGCGGCCGACATTACGGGTGGCGTTGGTGGCAACAGCGATGCCGCATGCTGCGCCAAGAGCTGCGCTCTCTTCCGCTGCGTTGGGAAGTGTCTTATATGCCAATTATATGCGTTCTATGCATGTGCTGCGCATGTCTTGAGCTGCAATTCCATGGATTTGAGATGGCAAATCTACTCTCTGCGTTGTCAAATACTACAGTTACACCTTTCGTATGTTTTATTCTTCGAAGCATTTTCTTTTGATGTTCTTAGTTGGTGTAGGTGTTGATATCATCAAGTAGCTGCGGCTATGCACAACATGACTATCCAAAGGGAAGTTGAAAGGCAAATCTTTTAGAGACCAGGCTTCTTATGCAAAGTTCCTAGATTACGATAGCCCCTGACTGGTCGCAATCGGGGCATTTACAATCCGAAGAAAATTTGATCCTCTCCATTTTCATCACCATTTCCCGATTTGCTATGATATGAATTGGAAGTTTGACCACTTTCCTCTTGGATGAATGCATTGCATGATCTATAAATCCACATTCGACATCACTCGACTCAGGTTCGCTCAAGTGGTAACTTGGCGGCCTTTGGGTAAGATCCACCCACTCTAGAGATCGCTGTATATGAGCCATATCCCACTATGAACAGCGAGCCTCAAAGCTTTGAACGAGAAAATTCCGACGAAACCAAGGACAGTGCTGCGAACATCATCGGAAACAGCGCGGAGGTCTGTTGCCAGCTTTCTAAGAAAACGGAAGCGAAGGACTCTGATGTCTCCGGAGGGGACGAGGAGTAAGAGCAGAACGGGAATGAAAACACAACAAACACGACAAGGCATCAGAAAAACTAAAAGCAGCGATATTCAACTTTTGTGCCTTGCAGTAGAACCGTTGGAAGGGCTATTGGCACACGAATCGACAACAAAAAGCAACTCGAGCATCAGGACCAACCACCAAGTCATGAGAACATATTATGATATTTTATGTGATTTATGTGCCTCAGAAGTTCACGGAGCAAAGGGAATGTTTTCCGCGACTCTCGCGCTGCAAAAAAAGAGCGCAAATTTTGTGTTGACGATGGCAGTGCGGTCAGTGCTGTCTTGGTCATGCTCCACAATGGACGAAGAGTATTGACATGGCAGAACATCAAGGTCAATCCAATCATATTGCCGTTGCTATCCATTTCTCGCCATTTCTAGGTCAAAGCCTGGCAATTTCTATTTTCTGAACCGCGTCCGGGACCTTGGCGGCCCTGCAAATATATTTAAATATACACGTATATATGTATATATACATATATTATATATTTAATTTCAGATACTCTTTGCACATGTCATGCCAAAACTCACGAAGATGGGTTACGAGTCAGAAGTTGCCTTCAGACTTAGTCACTTGAAGTTGCCATCTTGGAACCCATCGTTGGATTTTATGCCATCTGTAAATTTGGGGCTCAGCGGCTGCTGGTGCCGGAGACCGGGCCCTCGTACGTATTTCCGCGTGCGGTGTACGAGGGGCTTGCCGCTTGCCAAGAATCAATTCGAGAAAGTGAGAGACATATATAAAAGAATTACCTGGAACCTGAAAAAACCATTTATAAATTTACAAATGGTTGTTTCAATTTCATGGTTCCAAATCTTTCCGTGGGAAATGGTTGTTTCATCAAACGTCCATTTCAAACGGGTTGTTTGGAGTTCCAGGTACTTGTACTATCGAAGGGAGGGAGGCTACTCAGGAGCACAGTGCTGCCTTGGCACGAGAGCTGACTCACTGAGGTATAGAACCCCGCGTCCGGCCCTGGTGACCCTGTGGTGGCACGGCACTTTGCATCTTGGCTCATCCCGAATCCAACGGAAGCTTCGGTCTGATGATGGATGATGATGGATGATGATGGATGATGACGGATGATGATGGATGATGATGGATGATGATGGATGATGATGGATGATGATGGATGATGATGGATGATGATGGATGATGATGGATGATGATGGATGGGATTAGGGTGTTGTCATTGTTTTGCACGCATTTCAGGTCTAGATGCAATCATCCCTTGTGCC
This sequence comes from Breviolum minutum Mf 1.05b.01, assembly GCA_000507305.1. Lineage (NCBI taxonomy): Eukaryota > Dinophyceae > Suessiales > Symbiodiniaceae > Breviolum > Breviolum minutum. The sequence goes on from DF240216.1 coordinate 16,535, forward strand.
TGACACCACTTTTACAGTGATGGAGCGACCGGTGGGGATGCGTCCTGGGAATCAACACATCCACACCAGCTTGGCGAGACCAAGATGATACCGAGATACCATGAGATACCCCCAAAGCTGCGACATGTTAAATCATGTTAACATGTTGGCCGCTTGTGCCATGCCCCTTGCAGGAGAAGAGACTGCTTAAGCAGTGGACCGGAATGAGCGATAGCAGCGCGGAGACTGTAAGTCCAGTGGCTCGAGTGGTTTCAGTCAATAATTTTGAAACATATTTTGTGTTGTTTTGTTTGACCAGCGGGGCTGCTTACAGGGATCACAGATGCAAAAATACAATAGGTCAAGCAGGACATGTTATTTTCAAGTGTCAGCTTGCACCATCCACTCACACAAATCTCACAGCTATGAATTCTAACAAAAAAAGAGACATAATAAATTTGATAAATAAGTATATATGTCATATAATCATAAAACTATATAGGTAGGATATATGTATTTCTATTTTCCGTTTTATCGATTTCATTGTCACATTGTCCTGGTTCAGGATATCATGATGAAAAAAACCCCCTATGACTCTCCAAACTTTCCGCACCGTTCCTGGATTCCTTCGCCTACTAAGAAGAGCCTGGCTCGACTGAGAAGCCTGAGAAGCCTGAGCACTATGTCCTCCTTTGCCCGGTCCTTTTCACGGTTAACCACTTCGTTGCTGGAATGTCCAGATGTGGATGAAGAAGAGGTGGGATGATGGTGGGATGCACTGTGATCTTTTAAAATGCAGATCGATTCTGAGTATCGGCATGGGGTAGGTTTGACTCGCTCAGACTGGTGCAGAAGATTGAAAAAACGATTTGGCAACCGCGCATCTTAGACCTCTTAGGCCAGAGCTCACAGCTCACTCCGGACAGCCACACCGCTTCAATCAAATCCAACCTAGCTACACATACTTGCTTTACCACTTATCCCTTGACTCCCATTTAGTCTTGCTTCATGCCAGCTTTTGCAGGAGCAGGAATTCAATTTGGTTGTGAAGGCAACCTTTCTAGAATACATTCCTGAAGCTTGGATACAATTGTGGATCTTCTCAGTTGCACCAGCCATTCACCACTCCAATTCTGCAAAGCGAGCAAAGCACCACATAGATTGCACAGCGGGCAGGGGGAAGGTAGAGTCCTCGCTAATTTTCACCTTGAAAGACACCTGCTTGTTGCGCTTTGGCTCACATCAGGCTACTTGATATTGAGGTTAAGCTCATCTTCTCTCCAGTCGCGAATGTTTGTTTCCAAGGTAAAGAGCAGCTTGCCACGCTGCCAAAGTGACTCCGTGTTAGTCCAACCGTCGACGTCCCGTTCGGCGAGCGTGGATCCGGCTGCCGCCTGGCGTGCAGAGAAACACTTCACTTCCAAACTTCGCATAATCTTCGCATGCAAATCTCGAGAACTTGTAGCACCGAGGATGGCAGTGTCCTTCGAGCTACAGAGTGCGCGACAGTATTGCCGGAGGGTATGCCATCAGTGGGTTCTGTGTTGCATGAGTCACAGCAGTGTCGGCCTTGTGCGTGGTCCCCTGGCTGCATGTTAAAAACATCAAATACAAACGACAAGCCTCGACAAGTCTTCCCGCAAACAAAACTGATGAAACTTGACGGTCTACAAGAGATTTAGCTCAGGTTTTGGAAGCCAATGGGCTGTGCGAACGGCTCCGAGTGCAGACACTGTCACTTGTGCCCTGCAGGCGGTTTCTCGGAAGACGGTGGGAATTGTATCCCCGGAGAACCAGAGATGTCACAGATGATGTCATGTGTCGTCATGAGTCCTCGAGTCGATCCCATGATACTGATGATGTGCCATCAAGTAATCAAGTGCTATGCAAAGCCCAAATCACCTGAAATTCTTTGATCAGCCAGGGGAGCTTACTCGACAGAGGAAAGTTCATCGCTGCATGGCACGTCAGAGGCTCCTAGCTGGGAAATACACCAAAAGCTTTAGTAATATATTGTGATAATCGTGATATGGCATCTTGTTTAACACTACGCCGACGCTAATTTTCAAAGGTATTGCATCAAGCGCATCGCATATCACTGATATGCAGAGTTTCGTCAGAGCTATGAGGAATAGCAGGACACATTCAATCCGGAGAAGGAATCAAGAGGATCAGGGAATGCTCATATTGGCATGTCCAACACGCCAGCTATGTTGATCTGAAGCGATTGGATCCAGGAGACAGGACCAAGGAACCTCGTGCGGAGCACAGACGGTTTCCGTTGTGCCGGTCCTCTTGCCCGTCATGCCTAGCGTGTCCCTTGGCAGGTGGGGTTGCGAACAGGGGTAGCAGATAGATCGATAGATAGATGGATGGATAGATAGATGGATAGGTATATATATATATATATATGTAGATAGGTGGATGGATGGATAGAGGGATAGATGGATGCATATCGGTGGCAGGGTAGCAACTATGACGCAACTTGTGGATCCAGTATGTGATTCTGAATATTTCCAAGTGCTTCGTCACATCTTATGAATCCTATATTTAATAACTCTCAGACTCGTGTTTTGTCGGCAAAAATCGCATGAGGATTGGTATAAGCCCTGGACCAGTGCAATTTTGTGAGCCGAGAGCCGCTACGGGGTCAAGCTCGTCGAACCCGACGTTGTTGGGTAGAATTTGACCCGAAGGTGCGATCCATTTGACGTAGAGATGTTCAACGTTTGGGTTAAGACAAAAAAGCACGCAACAATTTCAGCTTTTCTTTGTCCAGAACTCTTCGATTTGAAAATCGCACCCTCCACGGCCAAATCTCTGGTTTGGTGGAACTAAGGACTCACAAAAAAAAATCCAACATGCACACATATATCCTTTCAATTGTTAATACTCATTGATGGCATTCCGAATCGGAATCTTGCAGAACTTGCCGCCCTTGTGATTGTCATAAGTGAAAATTGGGGCAAAGGCTTAATTCACACAACCCGTTCGCTTGGATCCGGGCAACCCTTTCGAATTTACACGAATCGTGACGCTCCTTGACCAAATCCCTACTCATTATTCTATGAACTCATCTAGTCATTTTCATTTCAGGATTTTGCATGAGATTCACCAAAGAAGGTCCACTTGAGTGCTTGCGACTGACCGCAAGATAGAGTTGGGTATCATCAATGATGCTAATCTTCGGCCCAAAATCACCATCTCTACATGCTGCAGAGTCCTGTGTTCCCGAGTCTCGTTAAGCTTTTTGAGTCAAAAGCCGGCGATGGCACCATGCCAAGATGGCTGGAAGGGTGTCACTAGGGCAATCGGACAAGCCTTGCCTTCGGTGACGCTCGTCTACCGGGACCCCATCAGACCGCAACTCCAAATTCAAATGGCCAGAGCCGAGTGTTGCTTCAAGTCACGGGGCTGACCGTTGCGCCGACAGCGACGAAGTGTTGCTTTCGTGTGTGTAGATTTATCGAAGTTAACGTGCCGTTTATCCACCGACACATGTTCCTTCTTTGAGAATATTTGATCATATCTCTTATTCTCTTGTTGTTTTGTTGTTTTCTTTTGAATATGTTTGCATAGATCCCGTGGTACAGGACACTCCTGCATGAACATAGCTTTTCTGCCGGGTGAGAAGGTGAGATCCATGAAAAGACGAGCAACGTCAATAAATCATTTTGTGTTGCGTGAGGGGCTTGGCACCTGCCATGCCCCAAGACATTGGGTCTCCAAAAGCGGAGGCAAAACATTCTGCAACAGCATCCTGCTCTGTTGGCAGCTGTCCTTGAAGGCATTGGAAAGATGCGATTTTCGGCCAGCAGTTCCTGTAGCTTTCGGTTGATGCTGCAAATTTGAAGAGACGTGCTCAACAAAAATGCATCCGACTCACACTTCATGTATTAAGCATACCTTAATTTTGGTATTATTATTATATATATATATATATCTCTCTCTCTCTCATTTTTAGTTCATGCTATCTCGAAAGGCTTCCTACTCGACTTGTCCACACGGCAGTGCGTCCGAAAGAGGATTCCGCAAAACCGTAGCGAAACCCCTCGGACGAGCAGGACACGCGAGATGCGCATTGCAGTTGCATCGCATCTCGCACTGGTCGCTGCAACTGCGCATTTTTTGGAACGGAGATGGCACGACTCTCAAAATCTGTCGAATAATATACCTATGTTTTGAGCATGCTTCATTTGGTTGGTTAATTGTGCACTGCTAGTGTGCATGATCTGAAGTTTTTGTTGCTATGTTCCAAGAATCCCCAGGTGAAATGTCTCCGGCTGCGCAGCTTTAAACCCGTTTGGGTTAAAGTCCTGGCAGCACCTTTTGAAACCCGAAAAAAGATGTAGGAAATCGAATGACTCAACGACTCAACGATTGCGGGTGGGTGTTGTTGGGGCGTCACCAGCCCACGTCCACAACTTGGCTTGGGGAAATACGGAGGGCGACCAGTTGCCTTTGCTGTGGCCACACTCCTCGGCTCGGCATCTCGGATGTCTTCTGAAGCATGGTTGGAAATTTGGAAACAATGAAAGATTTCGGGAGAAAGTTTCGGAGATTTCGGGAGACTTGAGATTTCGAAGCTGGAAGATGAGAGATGTCGAAGCTGCAAATTCGGACTTGTGAGCTCGGGCTTTCAAGTCTTGGCCATACTGATTGCTGGCCAGCCACAGTGGGCAAGTGGATCCCCATGACGGGCACGTGATAGCCATTGAAGGAGCCCTGTCACTTTTCGAACCCAAGCGGTCGTCGTTTTTTTTCACATGTTTCTACGCGGAGAAAAAAAGCGGAGCCCGCCGTTCACAGGCCATCCCAAAATACCACACATATAATATTTCCATGCAGTAAATGACTATCCGATCCCTTATGTGTTGTCTTAGCAGACCTGCCTACACACTTAACATATATATTATACTCACAGGACATCTCTATACACATTTCATTGGGAACTTCAACCGGGCGGATTTGTGGTGGGGAAGTCGCAAACTCGATTCTTATGACACTTCATTCATTCATTGCCATTTCGCATTGAAGCCATTTTTGGCGAAAGTGCCGCAGCTTGGGTTTCCATTGGCCAGTGAAGATGAATCAAGGAGAGGGGACCTAGACAATTTTTTCCCCAGGGAGGTGTGAAGTTGCAACGATTTGTAATGTGTGAATCTTGTACTGTAATGTTTTATCAAAGTTCTCTCAAAGTTCTATCAGTGTGCAAAAAAAGCAGCTGAGCGGCTCTGTTTTCCATGCAGTTTTGTGCAACCTGTCCATTCTGGGTGCCAAAACCAAGGACTATCAGTATCAGGGCTAATGGCCTTTGCTTCCTGGAAGCGCTCTTGCCATCGTTTCTCGGCATAGCAATGCTGCGGTTCCACCAGCTTTAAGAGAATGGGTTGAGAGATGTCAAGAGTTCACTTACTTTGTGGCAGGTGTTCGAAGTCAAAGGTGTAAGTTCAGTTCATCTCAGGTCATGATGCTGCGGTGCCTTGACAGAAGTTGGCAATGTGTTCGAGTTCAAGTAGAGTCTCAGGGACATGACTGGAAGCCTTTGGGTCTAGTCACTGCCATCTAGTCACTACCAGTCCAAAGTCTTTATAAAACACATGTAAAATGTAAGACACTCGTAAAACACATTGACAAGAAAATGTGGAAATCGTATGCAAGTTGACCTGACATCCGTTGCGCCTAGTCGGACGTCAGCACTACTTCCTCGGTTGAAACAACCTCGCCATTTGGCGGAAAGGAAAGAGATGTGGAGAGTGGAGGAGTGGAGCTACCAGGGCCGTTTCAGTTGGTGGAAGATATCCTGTCAATATCCGTAGATTTGTGGCTGTTCGCACTTCGGCGAGGAAGCAGAATTATGTAGAATTGCTAGACTCATATGGTCATATTTGGCTTATGTTCATTTATGTTCGTTATGTTTGAGTCTAGTGGATCCGGATATCTTTTTTTTTCGGTCGTTGGATCCGACAAACACATGTGGCGCTATGCAAGGTCAGAAGAGGTTGGTCAACAGCACTTCAAGCTGATCGTCAAGAGCACATTCCTGGAATTTGTCCAAGCCACTCGGGTTTTTCCAAAATCGTCACTCCAAAATCGCTTCATCGTGGGTTTTTTCGGTGGCACCGAAAATGTGTCAAGTGGATTCAAGTGGCATCGCTGCATCGAGGCTGAGGACCTGCGAATAATTCGCTGCAAAAGCGCTCCGGCACTCCACGAAGGACGGAATCCACGAGAAAAAGGATCCAATGAATTCAGGTGCATTAACAATTTAAATATGATGGTACATACGGAAAAAAAACATATAGATATACAATTCCTACTATAACACAACACATGTGCCTACATAAGATAGCACAGGCATATCTGTATAGGCGGCGAGAGAGAAAGAGAAGGAGGGTCAGAGATATTGAATTGCATTCATAATGGAGTATATTGATGTTGATGCTACACATTACTTTGAATTGCACATGGCTGAAACTGCAACACGTAAGGACAAATTCGATCGATTTTGGGTTGCTGGTAAGGTTGATTTGTTTTCCTCCCTCCACATCAGATGCAATGAAAGATGTCAAATCTTAGAGAAAATGTCTGGGCAAAATGAAATTAGAAGCTACTGAAAGCATGATTCTTGGATCGGCATACGGTTTTAGACTGCAGGAGGAGCTTCTCAGATGCCGTCTGTGGGCTCTTTTTGGCATCCGCGTCGATGCAAACCTTGCGCATGGCCACTGTGATCGCAGCATAGTGACAGGAAGACATGAAACGAAAACCGAACAGACGAGAAACAAACGAATTTGAGAAACGAAGCGCAGATACAAGCGGTTTCACACAAAAACGCGGTGCAAAAATTGCACTGCCTGAATTGCCTCCTTTGGACATGTTGACGTTCCTGAGAACCTCGCATGCATTGCCGTTTCAACATTTTCTGGAACGTGTCGCGAGATCTCAGGTTTTGGAAGCCCGGCAGCTGCCACAACGGGGCCAAATGCCTCCACTGCCATCTGTGCCCAGAAGGTTCACACGGTTCCAACATGTTCCAACCTGGTTCCAACCAGACTGCAACCCGCTGAATGATACCGAATCCACTCAAATCGAGTTGCCAGGTGAATTGCAACGACGGAAGAAGTTGCACAAGACCTTGGCCAAAGGAGGCCGCTCGACCTGAGGCGTGTGGTTATGTTACGATCTACCGATCCGTCGATCCGACCATCGTGACCATCGGTTACGGATGTGGTTCTGTTTGTATGGCCAGGTCGACTGGGTTTTGGTGAGCTCAGTTCCTGCGAGAATCTGCCAGCATTTCACGACTCATGTGACTCCATGTCTTGTGACGTTTCGAAGCTTTCTCCATGTGAAGGATGTTCAAAGATGTGACACTTTGTGGTGATCTAGACAAACCTTGATAACCTTGAGGAAATCCTTCAAACTTGATTGTTTCCGAAGGATTCAGGTCATAAGATGTGGAGTCCATGAGTTTTCCGTGCTTAGCCATGTCTAGTCATCTTACGGCTACAGCGGTGTGGAAATCCAATCCCCAAGCTGGTGAATCCGTGAAACCTTTCCTATTCTCATTGTGAGGGAAGCAGTGGGCTGGTTGGCGACAATTTATTGCCGGACAAGGCTTGGACGTCGAGACATGAATGAAATTGTGATGCTCGCGACATTTAGCGACCACGTTAGACTTTTCACTTCAGCGTCAACATCCCCATGGTGTGGAAGATCGTTCAAGATCACTGCTTCTTCTGCCAGCTGCATTTGGTCCATTTTTTGAAAAAGAGTGCTGATTTGCACGGGCTGCCCGTCTCCACAGAAAGGCACCCCGTCGGCGGCATACTGAGGTAATTTCCTGGAGATGAAAAAAACGAAGGAGAGAAAACTAAGGAAATTCTGAAAAACAGGTGTTTTATTGTTTTCACATCTTTTTCTTCTTTCAGCATTTCACGTCTTCCGATTCTTTCGAGGCCCAACAGCAGATATCGACGCAACATTAATGATTGAAGCACAGCTTAGAAAGAAACTTGAACCACGAAAAATAGAGCCTATGTTTTCGAACATTTGACAAGAAAGAGAACTGGATCCAGAAAAGAACAAAAGAAGCATCAAAAATCAAAAGTGATATCAATGAAATATTCAAATGATGATTGTTTGAAATATTTTTCTATCGGGCTGAATCTCCTGGATGTTACCTCCCGGATTCTCGACCGAATTCTCCGAAAATTCGGTGCTTCTTCTGGGGCCCGACTGCTAAAGCCTTGCTGATGTTCGGATATACCAGCTGCTCTAGCAGTTTTGTAAAGCCACGGACTGACATTTGGGGTGCATCGTGGCAGTGTGGAATCATATGCATCATATGTTTGCCATGCATAGCCAATGACATATCATATACCAACGTACGGTTTATTGATGTTTGATACCTTTGTTGAACAAGTCATGCTACACTCATTGTGTGACTGGAATTATCATGATGACGTATCATGACGACGAACTGCATCAAACTGAAGACAATAGCTGCTACATGCAACTGAGGGTTGTCTTATACTTGATTGAATATGTGGCCTTCATGCATGTCCTTTGTTGCATGACCTAGTCGCTTTTTTTCTGTGCCTGTTTTGAACGGCTGGAAGATGTACTCACGGTGGAAGCCCGACCCCTCCCGGAAGAGTGCACAATGCAATCGAGGGGCTTTCAGTGACGACCTACGGGCACTCAGAGACCTTTGCACGGAGTTCATATGAGTTCATACTTGGTGCGAAAAGAGCTGCGATTAAGTGTGAAATAAAACATATAAAACATGAATATGCATATAATATATAGAGATACATATATATATATATATATGCCAAAACGAGGCGCAATTTTTTTTCCGACAACCTGCACCTCGGTACTGAGAGTTTCCTTGAGGCCGCATAGCTTTGCACAGCAAGTGTTTGAGATCACATCCTACAAAGAGTGAAATCCAATTCACCATCCGCAAAAAAGGTTCAGACCCAGTCCTGGAAATTCAGAAATCGATGACAGGCTTTGAACTTTTAGTGTTCCAAGTGAGCTTTCCCAACGAGATCCCAGCGTTGAAAGCAATTGTGACTTTTGGTTGATACTTTGGAGCAAACCCAGAGGATGAAAACTGGCGGACATTGATATTCTTCGGAGTCTTAGGCATGTTGACCAGATGACATTTCAGATGACCTCTCCAGATTTGCCACCCTTGCCCCCTGCACCCCCGGAAAAAAAAGAACACATAATTTTACCATTGTGTATTATATTTTGATTTTTATGTTCGTGAAGCATATGTTCACTATTTCATATCTGACATATTTACTCTGTTAAGTTATATGTGTTCGTTATGATATTTGTTGCTATCATGTAATGCCACTCCAGATTTGGCACTTAAATCTTGAACACTTGCTCTTTTGCCGGTTTCAGCTATCTGGTCACCGGTCGCAGCGGCACCAGTCTAGTGGTGTTGCGCGGAACACGTCGCTGGTCGTCGTACAGGAGACACATTCAAAAAGTGCGAGATGAAATTCAAAGGAACTGCATGGGGGGTTCCATACGCTCGGTATCAGAATCATTTTGATCCAACTTTCAGCCAGGATTCGATCTCAATTTTCAGCTCCGTAGAGATGTCAATCCTAAAGCCGCGTTTGTGGCTCCGGGGGGAACGTCACTTCGCTGCTTTTTTTCAAGAGGCCTTGCAAGGCCAGGACTAAGAGCCTGGAAGGCTCACAAGAACCATTCAAAATCATGCAAAAGGTTTCAAAAGGTAAGTCAAGGTGTAGGAGTTTAGGACGGTCAATGGCAATGAGTGGATGATGTAGATCTCAATCCTTCCATCGTTGTAGTGTTTCTCTGTAGCTGTGGGAGGAAATGAGATGCTCTTGTCGTGATGTGAGTCACTTGCGACACTTGTCACACTTCGACAGGATGGTACTGCAAGAGAAAATAGCGGTGAGTGACGTGAAATTTGCTGAGGCCTGGCTCCTGAAATCGTCCTTGGGGTGTAGCTGCGTAGCTTATAGCAGTTTTGTGTAGGCGCATTGAATCTTTGCCTTGAATCACGCGAAGTGGCATCCAGAAGCAACCTTCGTAAATTCTTAACTTCGCCCGACTCTTCACTGTGTGGCAAACGATGTGAAATTGGATAAATATGGATAAATTGATGCTGCGACTGCATTCAGGTGAAACAGTGCAACTCTTGGTACAGGAAAGCAGGTTCATGATATGTGAAATACAATTAGATACATGGCTGTTCCGAGGAAGACGTACTTTCTTTCGTTGTGATCATTGCCCCGTTTGACGCGCGCACGTGCATACACGGGGATTGATTGTTTTTACTCAAAGTCGAGCCCATGCAAAAATCAGAGGCCGACATGTCCCCCATGTCTTTCATGTCTAAAGAATACCATTCTCGGAAATGCGAATGCTTCACCTGGTCATTTAATGTCATTTAGCAGATTTAGCACCTCCTGCCACCAGGAAGAAGAAGAGAAGAACTTCCACCTGATTGTCAAGGAAACCTTTTTGGAGTATGTGCCAGACAGGTGTCGGATGCATTCAAGAAATGCTGTGCATCCAAGTAAGCGTTTTGCTATATTTGTCAAGCTACATCGTTTTATTTATGTTATTAGGATTGCTTGAAGTGATATTTTTGTGTGATTTAAGAGGAGCTTCAGTGATAGTAACGTGCCTTCAGTTGCAGCAATGTTGCACTTCAAAGTTTTGTCATTCGTGCGTGTTGTCTTCCAACTCAAACAGCATTTCGAATCCTTTTTGACAAAGACGTGTCATCAGATGCAGGGAGGAAGAAGCAAATCCTCCTATGATCCACACCAAGAGTGAGCCACCAAAGCAGGGATGCACAGCCGCAAACATTCACTGGAAGAACCTTGGCAAAAAAAAGGGGGAATATTTTCGTTTACAAAGGGAAGGGCTCAAATTGATTGTTAAATTGTTTCAAAAGCAGATTTTCTGTTGTCAACCAGAGTGGCTGCGCAGTCCATTCTTTGAAATCTTGCGAGAACTGTGAATTTTTACATGTTTCAAGCTCGTGGTTTGGTGGCAGAACCTCGATTTCCCCACAGGAACTTCGAAGGCAAAGCTCCAAAGTCCATCGGTTCCCGCCTTCATGGGCATCTTGGAGAAAAGCTGAGAAGCCGAGACATCTCGTTGAAGTGATTCCAGTCCAAAAGTCGAAACATCACAACGAAAAGATCTCATTTCTGAAGCAAATTTATATCGAACATCGACTATTTATTTGTGATTAGTTTCTCTTTTGACCATTGGAGCTCCACGTGCCCGAGTTTTGCATCAGACCTTTGTGTTGATAATTTTCGCTTGTTGATGCGATGTTGTGATGCTGTGATTTCTGCACAACGAAGGTCTGGTCTGTGCAAGCCTTGCGCTTGGTTTTGGAAGCCCACTGGAACCTTGCCAGCATCCGGATGATATGTGTTTAGCCTGCTTAGTTTGCTTGGTGTGCACGGTATACGGATGTATACGGTATACACATGTATGCACTGTGAAGCAAGGATGTTTGAATGGATATGAGTGCAGGCAGGGCCAAAGTGACAAAGTGACAAAGTGATACAAATTCATAGGCTCCAGCTGTCGGCTGACCACTGGAAGCCAGGCATTGCCACAGCTGCACCAGTGGAGAATTCAATCGGCGTAAGCGTGACTTGGCTCCACAGACTCAACCTTTGCGACATCGAGTCCGTCCAATGTGTCCAATCCAAGGTGAACGGCGCCGCCTCTTCCGTCAGAAGGGCGCACAGGTCCAACTCACCCCTTTTTTTTGGCAAAAGTGTTGCCGATGGTGATGCCTTTACTTGGCCATCTCAGCATGCTTCACAGTCTCATGTTGCGTTGATTGTGGCTTTGGATCATGGCCAAGCACAAAACCGCTTCTTTGCGCACATTTTGCAGGTGCACGCCGGCGAATTCAGCCCAATCAGCCCATCCTCATTCATCTCGCTCTCTGCACCACAATCCCCGCGGACAGAACCTGCGGAAACCCGTCAAGAGTTACCGTCACCTCACGGGGAAGGATTCCAACGTGCGGTGACATGGCCGGCGCCAACGGCGCCAAGTCCCACTGCAACTTCGAGTGCCTCGACAAAATGCAACTCCGAAGTCGGGCCAGTCGGGCCGTGCATGCAAACGAAGCATTCAACTGATTCACATTGAAGCATGAAGATCAAACGGGATATTTAGCCTTCAGCACATTTTTGACTCACGAGATGGTGGAAAACAGAAACAAGGACATGTCACAATACAAGAAAACATAATAGATCATTATGAAAGCAGATTATTAATAATCATGTTACTAGGAAGCAGATTCACTGCTCCTATGCTGAACCTTAGGCTGCTCCACCCAAGCTGGCGTGCCTGTGACCACCCGGCCGGTGATGATCATTGCCGTACCGGTAGCTGTGCCAGTAGCCGCCGCTTGGCAGCATTGACGTAGCCATCTCAATTCTCCAACGCTGAAGCCTGGGAAAGCCCTTTGAAAAGATGGTTCACGAAAAGCAAACATGAATGATTTGTCGAAAGACTGAGCATGAGGTATCCGCGATGGTCTTCAGGATGTGCCTTTTGCGTTCTCATTGGTTTTTGAAAAAGCGTAACGTTTTGACACGTTAAGATGTCAACCCACTGTGCGCCTTTGAGCCCACGTTTTTGCGATTTCAGAACAGGACAAACCAGTGAACCCATGGTGAGCGACCCAACGCTGGAGTGCTTGGAGAGAGCGGCACGGCACAAGGTGAATGAACTTGGTGACTGGAGCTCTGCCATGCATGAATTGTTTTGAAAAAGGGACCCTCTTGCAACACGTTCACAAAGTCATAAGTCAAACCTTGGAAAGTCGAAAACGTGAGGAATCCGGGATACAGTTTCCCGGTTTCGGTCAAAAACGAGTCGATTCTCAAGTCGATTCTCGAGTCGATTCTCGAGTCGATGCTCGTCCTGACCGAGAGTTGCAAGAGAGGTTCCTGCGTTGGCGGTTTTTTTTTAATTCCACAGGTGTACAGATGGCTTAGTTGCCCAGGCATACGGGTGGATGCCGTAATTGGCCGAAGTTTCACTGGCCATGCAAGGTCACTTGGGACAGCCGGCCGGGGCCTATGTTCAGCCAAATGTTTGCTTTGCCTCAACGTTGCTGAACCAAGTTGTTGCACTTAATTAAAGGCCCGAAAATCCGAAAAGAAAGGTGACAATGTGACAATGAGATGTTGAAACTATTACAAGGAGGTAAACAATACTCGTGTCCTTACACGGAATGATTTGGGTGTTGATGGTGTGGAGTAGCTGTCCTTTGTACACTTTTCGGACTTGGGATCTGTTTGAATGATTTCGAACGCACCTATCCCTTCACGAGAGCTGGGTGCACAGTGCACCAGCACAACCTTTGCCTTTGAATCCTAGCTTGGGTATATTCGTCCCTGCTGATATCAAGACTGCAGCAATACCTGCTCTATCAAATACATTTTCGCGCGCCATTGGGCAGATTTTTCTAATCTGGAACCAATGGGGCAATGCTTAAAGGGGGAAGGCCGAGATCAAATCAGAAAGTTTGAGCGGTTTGAATGTCAGAAAGTGGGAAAAGAGTGGGAAAGTGGTAGCTACCGTAGCTGGTGCATGCTGGTAGATGGTCCGTTTTAAGCACGGTGTTCCCCTCACAGTGACGTGCCTTCAAGGCACCAGGGCCCAAGTCCCAAAGGCGCCTTGTGCTGGGCACTGATGGCACTGCTTTCCTCCAAATGGATGCCTGCTTTCCTCACTGAGCTTTAGTGTCGCATCGTCGCATCGCATCATCGTCGCGTCTCACCAAGCGGCATCGGCGTCTTCAAATTGGGCCACGTTTTGGCTCGTCAGCAGCCAACGTGACGCCATGGAAACTTGTAAAGGTCCCCCCAAAGCCTGCTCTGGACAAAGTTCAACATGTTCAACCCCTTCATTCCATTTCATTCCTCACCTTCCGGAAACATCAGTCAAGATGAGGAACGTAGAATATGAATAGTCTGAATAGTTCTCTAAGAATTAATCAGTAGAAAGAGGGAGAAGGGACAAAAAAGCCATCACTTGTGACGCTGCAGATTGTTGAAACTGGCTGAGATGAAAAAAAACATCTGAAGTATGAACACCAGAGTGGCCTGGGATGAGTCAATGTCGCTGTGGAAACAAGAGCGAATCCCAAATATGGAGGAACTAGAGGCTGAATGAGCTGAATGCATGGGCACTGGCCTTTGCCACTCGCCACTCCGACTTACAGAGATAGATTTGGTACGATCGGATGGCAACAATGCTGTACGATGAGAGTCGGCATTCTGTGCATGTTTGTTTCAAGCAACTTCATACCAAGTGTTCTAAGTGTCTGACCAGATCTCCTGGAATTCCTGGACCGGAAGCGACAAAAGGCGAGTTGATCGTCATGGCCATGTGACTTCACCGTTGCTCTTTTTTGTTGCCTCATGCTGCTCCACAATTCAGAAGAATTCAGAAATCGTTTCCATTGGTTTCATCAACTTGACCTTTGATTTCGCATACATCCTTCTCTTAGGGCTTGCAAGTGCCAGGAAATTATGGGACACATTTGTTTCACTACTCGTTCTTGTGCAGAGCATATAATATAGACAGGTCCAATATACATATGTATATATAAATGTATATATATATATATATATGTATTCATGTTGACACAGGCTCACATATAAGATTATATAAGTTGCGCATATCGACGGGAGAAGCACTTCCATTCGCTAAAAAAGTGGCAGATGCCGCAGCATTTGTGCTACGAGGCGACTCAGGTGACTGATTTTTCGGTTCGCGCCAAAGCGTTGCTTTTCATCCTGCAACAACCCTTCCTTCGTACCCTTCGGCTTCGAAGTGACGTTCAGGACTGGGGTTGGTTTATGTTGGTTTGAGAGTTCTGGAAATCATGGAACATGCTGAACATGCTCCGGTCTTCCCAATTTCTAGTTGCCCGCTTTTCCTAGGATGGTGATGCCATTCAGGAAGATGAGATCAATGAGATCCGAGGCGGACCGAGCCACGATCCAAATGGCAGGTAAATCTGAGAAAATGTGTAGACAGAAGTCCAAGTCAGGTGTTTTTTTTGCCTCATTTGCTTGGCTGTAGTTTGAATTGCTTTTTGAAGGGGAATCACCGCGCAAAAGAAAACTGACGCATCGATAGGAGGAGGAGCAAGACTTTGATCTGCTCGTCAAGAAGACATTCTATGAGTACGTGCCGAAGAGGCTTCGCAGAGCATCGAGCATCGTAGTTTGGCAAGCGAGAGATTCAGTGTCAGAGATTTCATGGCAAGATGCGCGCAAGGCAGCAACGTGTGCATGAAAGACGAAGTCTCAGTGCACCTGCCAAGATCGACGAACCAAGATTCTTGAGGAAGTAACTGGGATCGCACCAGTCTGACAGTAACTCAGTATTTCGACTTTTGTCATATTCAGCTTCAAAAGTGCCACAATTGTTACCAAAGACAAAAATTGACGAAGCAAGAAGGTTGAAAATGACTGGATCTTCAAGTTCAGAAAACTTCTTGGTGTATGCAGTCAGCTTTTCCTTTCAAAGTTACATCAAGGTAACTAATGTGTTTGAATGCAGTGGGTTTCAAAGTCTGGAGTCTGGACTTTCCTGTTTGCAGTTCTCGGTCATTGTATTTGATGTGCACTCAGACTAATCTGTTAATCTGTTAATCGTGCTTCCCTCTTTTGCAGGGTGAATCTCACGTAGTCTCAATAATCCGCAACGGTGCTCGTTTTGGGTGTTGGGATGCGGTTGGGGATGCTAGCCTTCACGTGGAAAAAGATTGGAAAGGAACGTTCAGTCATGTCCGAAAGAGATCGAAAGAGCGTAGTAGAGTGGCCCAATCCAGAACGGATCGAAGGTTGGAGTGAATCGACTTACCAAGTTGCTTGCACACAAGTCCTTGACCGCGTATAGATGTGGCTGAAGGACATGTGCCAACCTCCTTGAAGAACAGATCCTTCGACACAATCAACCCGCAATTGTGGGACTATGTTCTTCGTGCACTCTGCAATCAAGCCACCAAAACGACAGCTTTCCATGGAGAGACGACTAAAGATCACACTTTTCACAGAGTAGTGAGCAGGCAAGTTGGTTGCCTCGTTTCCACGGGTAATGGAAGCAAGGAAAGAAACAGAGATACGAGTGAAACGATACCTACGAAAAAAACGAAGCTTGTATAACATGAAGGAAGCAACGGTCATCGAAGCATCAAAGGCGACGAAGGGTGTAAACGGAAACATGCGACGAAGAGATAGATACTTTGTGTAAAGAAATTGAAGCTAAGAAGGTAATGCTTGGGAAACCAGGGTCAGGCAGTGGTTTTGGCAAAATTTGAAGGAATGTACCGGACAAAAGAAGCCAAGAAAACAAAGACGACTGCAGCAACAAAGAGAGCTGTGTTTTTGGAGCAGCCTGCACCTGCAAGCCAGACACTGTAAGGTTCTCAGCAAGGTCCGGAAAAACCATTAAACCCGCGTTACTGCAGGTTGAACTTGGCAGAAAAGCTATTAAACTCCAAGGATTGCACATCCGCCCTTCCACTCAAACATTATTCCAACAATTCCAGAGTTTTCACCCATGACCTGCCCTATTTCTGGCAGCATATTAACTCTGAAACACATGTTTCAAACGCTTCCCACAATTTTTTCACATTGGACATGCAGTTGGCACTATTCGCTCGTGTTTTTTGGTGACTTAAAATATCCGGGTGCATAGAGCGATGTTTCGAATGTTTGACGTGTTTGGTTGAGACGTGTTTGGACTCCTTGTGTCTCCTCGTGTTGTTACCTCCAGAATAGAGTGATTTCATTACAGTTGTACCGACACTCAGAGAAAAGTCTGATGTGATATTCATATCAGTGCATGAGGTGTATATATTTTCATATATCAATATAGTTTTGTATTGGCTTACATTCATTCTTTTGATTGTGTATTTCATTTTTATTTATCACTATTATTATTATTTTTTTATTAGCAGTCATATATATTTTGTTTTATTGTTTATTATATTATGTGCTGTTTAGGTTTTTTCTGTATAATATCATTTATGCTATGTTTCATTTTATTTGTATTTTCCAATCCTATATGTTTTAAATTGTTTACATGTGTTCTTTTTGTTGTTTATATCATTTATATCATACCTGGATGGAAAGTTGTATATTATTCCATATATTTAATTATATTATATCATAGTTTAGTTTGTGTCATGTACTATTTGTGATAGGTTTTATTTGTGTTTTATTTTATTCATATCATATATGTTTTTTACATTATATATATATATTATGATTATATGTTGCTATTCACAACGCATTGAAGCACGGCACTGGAGATAGGCACAGGCCCCTTTCATTGCTAGGTGTTGCATGCTGATTTAGTTGTTCGTGTTTGTCCCTATTCACCCCCTACCTTTGCTGGACCGCCGGGAAAGGATGTAAATACAACAAGCCGTAGAGATAGAAGGTGTTTGACTCATGCCCAGAACCCAGCCATTTAAATCCATTTCAAACCAACGTTGCAAGATGTCAGGTCCTTGCTGAAATGTGTGCAGGGCCATGTTAAGCCCACACGCAGGGCCACATTTCCCAGAGTTTGACCTATTTTGATTAAAAACTGCCAACAGACTTCCATTAATAAATTAAGAGAGCGGAAAAAAAATACCCCTCTAGATTTATCATGCCGTCCTTGGGCGCGGCTAGATCTATTTTTAAGTTCCAAAGGGCCATACATTTCCAGCTTAAACGCACCCTTGCTTCAAGCCGAAAAAAACCCTTCTGGCATACCATGCTTTCAGTGTTTTTTTGTGGCGAGGCATTCGGGGGAAAGCACTTCCACCCTCGACTCCCGTGATGCTCCTTCTCTGACGGCGATTTCTACGGGATCAAATCTTCATGAGCTTCTCGGAGAGTGCAAAAGATGTAACAAGAACGCGTCCAACAAAAAAACAGATGCATTTCTTGCAAGATGGAAAGTTGGAAATGAACATGTCAGATGGGATGGAAATCTAGAAAAATCTTGAGTGCATCCGTATCCGCATTGATGTTGCCAACAATCCTGAGGACGGGCACCTGCAAACCATGTGCTTGGTTTTGGAAACCCACAGGCAGCTTGTCCAAAACAATGTTTGGCCAGAGTATTATGGTGGTTTAACTCCAGGACTTGCAAGGGACTCGTACAGAAGGTTCCTGTCAAAGATGGGAAATCTTTTCGACCGAATCCCCAAAGACAAGACCAAGGAGTTAATTTTGGTTTTACATGTCCTTAGATGTATTTGGTTTTACATCCAGAACTGAAGCTCAGGATGTATGAATGGAGCTGCATGCAGGTGCTCCGAAAGCGGGGGGAAGAGGGATGAGGAGACATGCGGTGTAGTGGGGCTGAAGCTCGCACTGCAGGAATCGTAGAAAATGACCAAGGAAAAAATCAGATTACTTTTGGAATTTCCGAAATCTTTTATGGAAAAAAAAACTCGATGAAATCGACGACTTTCGCAAACGCAGGCATTGTCATCTTTGCCCTTTTGGAGAATTGACGCGACGCAAACGCAGCTCGGTCTGCGAAGCCACGGAGCTCTGTCAACGACATGTCCAGACAATTTTTCGACATGCGGACTGTGAATGGTCATTTCTTTTAACAACGTTTGCCTTACATTTGACAAACGTCCATGCGAGTAAACAGTAAACGGTACAAAGTAAGAAGGTGCAAATAGAGTGTACATTGTAGGTTGAATTTGTTTTATGTTTTCCTTTTGGCACTTTGCACAGCTGAGGCTTCAACCGAAAGCTTGCACGTCAAGTCCGTGACCAAGCTGCTGAGTCCGTCTCAGACAGCTCTTCGAGCCCATTGTATCAGTCCGATTCATCCTTTGGGACAACGGCAACTTCCGGAACACCTGGCACCCATCCCGGTCCCAGTCCACATTTGATACCTATGCCACGTATGCCAGGGCCGGTAGAGCCAACAGAAGCCACACATCCACGGCGCTTGGTGCCCCGTGCGCAGACTTGGCAGAACACTCCACCAGAGCCACGTGCGTCCTTTGTCCGGGCAAATACGTGGCAGGCTCCGCCAACATCTCATCCAACTCACCCCACTTTGCTACAAAGTGTTCCAGAAGGACTCAATTTTCTGGCAAAAATCAGGTAAGCACCATGTAATTGATGAGGAAAGGTGTGCTGAACAGTCACACTTTTTGTTTTCGATACTTTCAGCTTCGTTACTTCTCCAAAGATCAGGACGAGTGCCTGGAGCCTCTATGGTCCTTCTTTTGCCTTTGGTCGTTTGTGCTGAGCCTGTGCAGGATGGGCATGGGATATGGATGGATATGGTGGGTCGTGAATTTTTTTAAATTGATCCAAGAACAAGAACAAATTGCCTATTGCATCCTATTGTTCATGATTCAAAATTTGAAGTGTTGTCGATGTTCCATTTCTGTCAAGACTTGAATTCTTGTATTTTCATGTATTTTCTTTATTCACGGTCCTTTGTTCTTTCTAGTGTCGTGTGATGTTTTTTTGGCTCCAGTTGGACGTAACGACACGCCTCATCGCATGTACCGCGCAGGCTAAATTCCTAAATTCGACGAAAACGTAAATCGCCACGTACCCACAGGTCGCCACAGAATTGAAAAGATGATGTTTTTCCTCTAAACAACAAGTATCAAATGCAAATGTTTAAAAAAATAACGCATTGACTTCCTCAAGGGACGATTTTTTTGTCTCACGGAGAAAAGAAAAACTGGGCGCGTGGTGCCAACTAAAAGGCACAACGAACTATTATTTCCGCATTATTACCGCGTAAGCTCTAACTCAAAGAATGGGAAGAGACCAAAACGGTCCAAAACGGTCCAAAAATGCCGTAGAAGCCGTAAACTGCAGCATATTTTGAACTTACCATGCGTTTTAGCTGCATAAAAGGGCCCCACCCAAAGCCGACCTTGTTTAGAGCCTTGGGATAGGCTCTTTTGCGCCTAGCTGTGCGAGCAGATTTTTTTGCTTCTATGTTGATTTATGTTTGAAACATCAGTTCTTGTTCCGCAAAATAATGTTAGTTACTGTATATGATATTGTTTGTACATTGTCGCTTTCGATGTTTTCCATATGTTTTTCCCTTAAAGTGTCCAACCTTCAGGTTCAACCTGCAGTGCCGAATCCGACATTTCCCTCACCTGATTCCTCAGAGAATTCCTGAAGGAAGTGTTCAACGACCCTGAAGGGTGCATTTCGTGCATTTCGTCAATATTCGTCCACATCCAGTGGCGTTTTGGTGGTAGCCCTTGAGTTGCGCGCACATGTTTCGAAGCGCGTGGTTGAGGTGGGCTGGCACGAGGGTTCCAAGTGGTTCACCGATTAGAAAGAGCCGTTTTCAATTTGGGAGTCAGACATTTCTGTGTGGCCCATCTGCACCTGCGTGCGCCTTGTGAGTATTGTACAGGACTGTGTGCCAACTAGTTGCTGATGCGAGCATTAACTTGCTGCTGTTTCTTGACTAGCATGTTTGCTTCACTGGGCTCTGAACTTCTGAACAGGGTTCATCTTGTCCACATTGCATTGCCAGGCGTTGCCATGCCCACTGGTCTTTGTGACCTTCCGCAACAGTCATCCTAGCATTACAGGTAGTTCCCCGTGGTTCCGTGCAAACAATATTTTATCAATACTTTGCAGTCATATTCTTCTATAGCCAGATGACACGCATACGTACATCTAATATTTACATGGAGATACAGTACTATCTTTAGAACATGTATTCACAGAAAGAGAAAAATAGAAAGGTGGATACTATAGGATAGGATAGGATAAGATAGATAGAAAAGGATAGATAGGATAGATAGGGATAGAATAGGTTGAATAGGATAGATAGGATAGAATAGATAGGATAGATAGGTTAGATGGGATAGGATAGGATAGGATAAGATAGATAGAATAGGATAGATAGGATAGAATAGGTTAGATAGGATAGATANAGATAGATAGATACTATAGATAGGTGATATAGATAGACAGTATAGATAGACAGTATAGATAGACAATATAGATAGATAATATAGATAGATTGATAGATAGATAGATAGATAGATTGATAGATTGATAGATTGATAGATAGATAGATAGATAGTTAAGATAGATAGATAAGATAGATAGGTAATATAGATAGACAATATAGATAGATAGTATGGATAGATAATATAGGTTGATAGATAGATAGATAATATAGATAGGTAATATAGATAGATAATATAGATAGATAATATAGATAGACAATATAGATAGACAATATAGATAGATAATATAGATAGATAATTTAGATAGATAGATAATAGATGTGCAATTCTGTGGTTCTTCGGATCCCTTATGGTACAGTAAGAGCACGTCTATGCAGAGTTCTGTGAGATGGATATCTTTCAGAATCCTTGATGCTACGCTTCTATGTGTTTTGCGATTCGATCCAAGTGTCAAGGGGTATTTACTGGATGATAAAACTATTTACCAGACGGTTTGCGGATGGGTCTTGTCGCAGCCTTCAGGGTGTCGAATTCATTGCAGCATGGGGCCATGCTGTTCAGCGGTAGCACGGTAACGTCGTCTTATGAGGTCAGATTCCCAGGTTGGTTCGTGCAACCACCTGGTGAATTCTCTCAGCGACACGCCGTTTCGCATCACTGCCTTCCCCTCGAGCCAACCAAAGGAGCAAAAAGGAGCAATGAGTGAAGTTGCAAGAAATACAGAATACACATGAATAGAATAGACAGAATACAGTAGATGTGCAACCGTGAGAAACCTGGAGCCAGTGTTCAGACAGAGGTGTTTAGGTATTGTTCATGGGGTCCAGGTCAACTGAATGCCTTTTCCCACATTGAATCCAAGCATTTTGTGCTGCGTCATCTGTGTTGTAGACAGGTCTTGAGGCAAGGTCAGATACATGAAGAGTGTCCAAAACATCTCTCGCAAAGTTGGATGCGCGCAGCAAAAACTCTGGTTTTGGATGGTTGAGCGGCGCGGCAGCTTGAGGTTGGTTCGTGCAACCACCTGGGTTGAAGCGTCCTGCTCGGAAGGGAAGGCGACGTTTTGGCCGCTTGGAGCGACGTTTTGGCCGCCAAGGGTTGGATGGGTTGGAAGTTCGGAAGAATCACGTAGGGACGTAGCAGCGTATCCACCCTTGGTTCGGCAATAATCGTGCAAACAGCACGGATTGACTCTTTTCTGCCTAGCTTGCATTGCATGCTGCGCAGGAATGGCGACTGGCACAAGTCTTAAGGTCCAGTGTTCAACTGTTTGACTTCAATCATGTCTAGCAAAGGCACGCCCAGAGATCATCCTAGCCCAGACCAGTCGTCTTTCATTTCCAGCCCAGCGACGTGACAATCCTGAGCTGTGAACCTGTTTTCGTACAGGCTCCATGTACCCAGCATTTCTCTTGGGTTCTGAGATGTTACAAGGCATATACAAAGTGTTGGTGAATGAGGGCATCACGGTCCAGCAAAACTCCTTCATACTTAGGTGGAAAATGGTATATGCTTTACACTGCTTTGCTTTCAAGAGAAAAGTATGGTATCCATCCACAGCTTATGCATGGCCATTGGGCCCATAGGTTTCTTTAGGAGATGGACAGAGTATGAAGCGATGAGATGATACAGCATCACCTTCCCAAGAATCCTTGGATTGTTGTAGTTTGCTTCTTCAAGCTATCGCACCCTCAACTCATTTTCTGCATGCATCTTTGTGCACACATATTTACTATGTTCATACACAGATATGGGACAACATCGATAACGTAAAGGAAATCCTAGTTCGTCCAAGATGTTCCAACATTTCTGGCTTCTTTAAAGGAGGTTTTTTGTCGATGCTTGATGCAAAAGAGGATGCCCGGTCGAGGAGCTTGCGTCAGTGTACAGTGCGGCGCTTCAGCTCTGCTCTGCTGATTGAGCGCACCAAATGTCCGAATTCGAATCCTGTCTTCGTTGTGGTTTACGATTTGCCCGAAAAAAGGCCATGTTTTTTCCAAAGGGACCCCTGTCTTGACCACTGTTACCCTTTTTTCAAATGTGCTTCAACTTTGAGCCGTTTGCAAACATTCTGCAGATCATCATTCAGGAGCCTACGAATTCATGGTCCCATGGCATTCTTGCCCCTTCATGATCGATGTGTTGCACCTGAACCAAGAACACCATGCTTGAAAGTTACCTGCCACTTAGTGGACAAGGAAGCTCTACCTTGTCTCAATATAATCTTGCTATATTTTCCATGGATTTTTTCGGGATCTGCAAGAAAAATCAGTTTTTTTTACCTGAAAAAGACTCCAACGAGAACGTGGATGCCCGTGCCTGTCCATGTCAAGCCGACGGTGGTTCAGTTGCAAAACGCCTAAGTTGAAAGCGTTTTGTTGCAAGAAGCACCGCGCAGTTTAGTTGGACAGCATTTTGCGCACAGTCGAACCGCGCCCTCGGTAGCAACGTGCAATGAGCTGCTAAAAATCCAGGTGGCGCTTCGACTAGCTTTCCAAATGGTTTGATTTCTTCGTGTTTGATATTTGATTTCCAGATTCCGTATATTTCGTTTGTGTGGAAAATGTCATTTTAAGTCATTTGAGTCATCTTGATGTTTTTGGAAGCCACTGAAGTAGAGTACCATTTGGAGCTGCAACTTTGGCCCAGGCGGTTACCTGGTTTGTGATACCTCCAATCCATTTTCGTCGTTTGAAATTAGGTGCCAGGTTTCCGGGGTGGCCATGTATTGACAAGAGCGGGGGCCGCGCCCTGGCCGTCCCTGCGATACATCAATCCGTGTTTTAACCTTTGAACGTCATGAATTTCACGTTGACGTTCTCCCTGTGAGCGAAGGTTCGCAGACGCAGATTTTTTTGGTACGACGTTTCGACGTGAGACCCGGTCGATTTCTGAGGGCCAGGTCAACCCAGTGTCGTGTGCAAGGAGTGGCTGTAGCGAGCCTTACGCCGTCGCACAGTGGCCGTGAAAAAGACAGGGCATGAGGACGCGGATGGAAATGACAGCAGTTGACATGACCCCGACCCCACATACCCCACGCCTCAAGCCACACTTACCGACTCTTGCTCGTTGTTTCGATTGCCAAGGTCACGGGCGAGCGCACTTGGGAGCCTTGGTTCCAACATGAGAGCAGAACCACTCCTGGCAGGTGGAGCTGTGGGACGGGGCCATGTCTGTTACTATATGTATCTATATGTCATGTCCTAATGTTTCCTGTGTCCAGGAGTCCATTTGTGTGAATTTGTATCCTTTTTTATTCCTTTCTCTACGTCCACCATCCACTTTGAAAGTTCCTGTCAGGTTCTACTACATCAATGTTGTGACAGGGGATTCGGTCTGGGAACCGCCCACGAGGCGATGGAAAGAAATGGTGCAGGCAGGGAAATCGACGTTTTGACTTCGCATGGAAACCCTTCGGCATTTTGAGTTTCAAGATCTCAAGGTCAGCAGGTGGCCTTCAGAACTCCCAGGGCCTCCACCACCGCCACCCCCGCCTCCACCAGCCCTGAGCCCCAGTGTCGAAACAGAGACACAGAGAGACACCTGGCAGTCATGTCACCATGTTTTTGAAGAACATCCACAAGTTTGATGGAAGAAATCCTGCACCGCCTTATTGCAGCTATGCAACCGATGAAAATGGGAAGATTATCCATATCAAGTGGTACAGGCTTCCTTCCATCAACAGCATCACTTCAAATCATTTGCTTTAAGGCTTTCGGGAATCAAAAGAAACTCTTAGAAGCTGTGTTTGTTGCATTGGCATGGCTTTATGGAGGAGGGTTGCATGTGCCACATCTTTGGAAGAGAATGCCCAGGAAGAGCCTGTTTTTGCACCGCCCGAGCATGTGCAGGAGGAAATTTTCCTTAAAAGACATCCGAAACAGGAAAATTTTGAAACTTGAAACTGCAGCTTATCGCGTGGCTTGCAGCTCCAATTCATGTCAGGATCACGACGAGCCCGATCCGCCCGGATTCCTGGAAACGGGAGCAGCTGCACTAGCTCCCTAAGCGGATGGCACTTCCTTTCCACATGTTCCAACATGAATGAGTTGCAAAATTTCAACCCCTCAAGTAGTCACTCTAGTCACTCTAGTCACTCTTTACTTAATCTTCACACCTGGTTGCTGGGATCTCATTCTCAGCTCGCCACTGAGGCCTGCGCCGGCCGCTGCGGACTATCGGGACAACGCCTTCACAGATGGTCTGTAGCCCAAGCGCTGTGAGCTTTGGATAGGATCAGTTGTCATGTGGGAGCGAGGTGTGGCGCCTGAAGATGAACTTCCAAGAAGGACTCTCCGTACTGCAGTATTCCGAATATTCTGCTGTTTGTGCCGCTATGTATGACTCCGTGAAGTGTTTTGTGCCGTGCCTTTGTTTGGTGCACACTTAATGCCATGTCAATACATAACACGGTCATTTTGTCATGCTTGCAGCAAGCGCCACATTCTCAGTACTGTTCACGTCAAAGTCATGCATGAGGTATTCGCTTTGATCGTTTCCCTTATGTTTTACACAATCATTAGAAATTGGATGTCCAAAACGAAGAGAAGGAAGTTGAGCACTGCCAGCGCTCTTTCTTGCCACTTGGCAGTTTACCAGTGGGGAATGCTGCTTTGATTCTTCACCGTGAGATGGTCCATCACGTGGGACAAATCCTTGCTACTTGCCGAGGCACCCATGGTACCAGAGGAGTACGGAAAATCTCCGTTGCCGTGGATGCCTGGGACCAGTCTGGACCCCAGTTGCTGGAAGTTAGCATTTCCTAATTGCAAAACGAACAGGAACTAGCAGTTTTTACATTAATTTTGTTATTTTGTTATGTTACTTTGCATTTTCTGGGACATGAATTACATGACTTATGAATCCACTTTTTTTTGCAGAAAAAATCCAGGACTCCAGGACTCCTTCATTGCATTGTCCAGTTTGCCCAGCCAGTCCCATTGGCTCGTGAGGTCTGTGGAATCTGGAGTCCCTTCACCAAGCAGCGAGGCGCAGAGTTTTGTCGACGACTTTGCAGTCCAGGGGCCATTTAGCCGTCGATCTTTCATCACACCCAAATCACGCAGGCACGGCAGACTTGCGGCCAGGACTGCACTGGGACAGGGTTGAGTTGGCATGCCAGGTTTAGAGGCTGTGTATCTACAATCCCCTCGCGCAATCTCCCGGAGCCGCTTGAACACAAGAAAGGTGATCCAATGACGTAGAGGCCGAACATGGAGAATTTTGGTGGCACGAAAGGCATCCAGCTGAGACCAATGAAATCGCACCACTTCAAGCTCAGCTGCGGAATGGTCGAGAAGGTCTCACAAAGAGTGGATTGCGAGAACGAATTGGCCAGGCGCAAGGAACGCAAAACGAATGAAGCTTTGCAAGTGTCGCAAAATGTCGCATGGAGAAAGGAGATAAAGGAGGGAGAGAAGGAGAAAGAACAGTGGCAAAGTTTTTTCCCCCCAAAAGAGACAGCTAATCGAGTGCAGAAGTAAAACCGCTCAGCCTTTGCAGAGTCCGGCATTTGCTTACTCAAACTATATAATTATATAATTCTTTCAAAATGCAAGACTTCTGCTGTTAAAAACTTCAAGTCCCAGTCAAGTTTCCATTTTCTCCTCTCAAGTGCCAAAATGATACAGGTGCAAGTGGTACTGGAGGGTACTCAGTGGTGCTACATCTTGTCCTGCACGTCGTTGCATATTGTGTCTTGAGTGCTAGGAGCTAACCTGGATCCGAGGGCCATTGATTGGCCGCGGCTCCTTGGGACGTGTCTTCAAAGCTGTGGAGTTGGAAGATGGACATCTGAACCATGGCCTTACCCAAAGGGGGGGGATTCCATCAAATTCCTGGTTGAGGTTTGACGATTTGACGGTTTGACCGACCAACACAGACCAGTAACATCCAGAAACTATCATGCAGACATTGGGACAAGCCCATCCAAGTTGATTTGCTTTGCCGAGGACTGGTCGCATCATAGCTGTCAAGGAGGTGTGCAGTTGGCAAAGGGGGGTGACAGCTGACGACATATTTCATTGTACTTTCAGGGAAAGGATTATTCCGACTATGTGTGAATCCTGCCATGATTCTGGTGTGAAAAAAGCTTAGCATCTTCAGAATATAGAAACGACACGAGAACTGTTTTGACATTTGCGGGAAAGGTTTCAAGCCGCTCAAGTGCCTTTTGTTTTTGGTGCTCGCACACATCGTCATGGCCCGACCTGTGCTTTTGCCAGTGCTTGGCGTGGTGGCAGCCGTCTACACAGCTAGCCTTGCCTTTGTGGGTACACCACAGGCCGCTCCTCGTGTGAGCCGAGTGCCAGCCCGTGTGAGCGCAGAGTACCTCGAGCGTCTTGGACCCAAGGACTCTGATGTGCCATTTGATCCAAGCGCTGCCACTGGTCCTGGAGCCAGTGTTGAGTTCAAGAAGCGACCCTTCGGCATTTTGCGTTACCAGCCAGGACAGAGCTTGAAGGGTGCTATGGCCATGGAGATCATCCCCAAGTCTCGTTATCCTGGTGACCCTCAAGGCCAGGCTTTTGCCTCTGGTGTCCAATCTGGTTGGGTGGTCACCTCCATCAACGGCCAGAACGTCCAGAATGAGGACTTCGGCAAGATCATGGACTTGTTGGATGATGAGGTGGCAGACCCTCGATTCTCCAAATCCACGGCTTTGGCATTGGAGAAGCAGGGCGGACGACTTGCAGAGCCGGCCGCTGCGCCATTGGCTGTGCAATTCAACTCCATCCCAGGCTACGTCTACAAGGGCGCTGAATTGAAGGAGGATGGCCAGGATGGCTTTGCTCGCTGAGCATTCTTGGTGTGTGAAAGAGGCATATCAGCATATCTGTTTTCTTTTTTCATAATCATAGGATTGAAGTTGCCACTTCGGCCAACGATTTTGTAGTGCTGGAATCCGGTTTTTCTTTGCAAATCAGCAATGTCGCAAAAAGGGAAGACCTGCAGATTGCTTTTGTCAGGACTCCCGTCTTGAAATCAAGGACTTGTCTCATGATAAAGGGCTTGTTTCACTGAGAGGTTCCAGGGTACAAACGTGCCAACTGGCAATTTGGCTCAAGTTTTTCTGCTTGAAGATCAATTGATGGAAGCGTATGAGCAACTTTCTTTGCGACTTGCATTTACCAGACCTCCACAGAGGGTGAATCAGAGTGCGTCCAAACGACTGAAAATCCGTGAAGATCGTTGATCTTTGTCGCTTTTGAGATTTTCCCTCATTGCATTCTTCTTATTGGTTCAATTCACATGTGTTGCCGCCGCCCCTTGGGGCCTGACAAGTTGAAATTGTAGAGCATCCATTCATTCGATCCTGAGTTTAGGAAGTCTCGGAGTTATGGCCGCAGATGGCAGTTTTCCAAAAAAAGTGTGTACATCCTTTCTGAAAAGCCGACGTCTTCATGGGTGCAGCACCTGTTTGCTCACAGCAGCTGGGCTGCACCAAAACAACAGGTTCCTTGGGATATGGGCTCCATAACACATACAGGGAATTGTTGAAAGTATATTTTGTACATTTTCGTCCTTTTGTGCTGTGACTTTCAAAAGGAAAATAGCTGAAGTGGTTCAAGCTCCTGCGTGGTCTAAGCTCGGACGTTGTTTGAAATCACCGTTTTGCGTGAAAAACGCTTAGGTCGTGCTGCCGCGAGGACGGCGAAAAGCAAACAATGCCAAAGGCTGCCTTCTTCGACCTTCCACAACCATCAAGATTTCATGAGAGTTTTCAAACGTCTTGTTTCTCGTTGGAAGTTGGAGCCCTTTACCATGCCTTTACCATCCCATAACTATCATTACTCCTTTCCCGTTTCAGTGCAGGATGAGCGCTTTCCAGAATTGAGGAGCTTTCAGGTGGGTGGAGCGTCAACATGCAGAAGCAGAATAGATAAGACAGAAAACATTGAACTTTTACTGTATGAACTTTTGCAGGGATCAAATCCGATGTGCAGCATGCAGCATAATTAAAGATGATGATGATGATGATGATGATGATGATGATGATGATGATGATGATACAGTATGGCAGGTTGGTGGTAGTTCCACAGCCTGCCATGAAACACCGGGTTTTCATGGTCACTCTCCGGTGGCGAACAGGAAAGTCATGGCAACGTGCTGAGCTCCGCATGTTGCTTGTCATGGGCCTTGGGATCTCGATGCTCTCCCAGCAGCTCAGATGCACAGATCTGGGCTGTGGGCAATGCAGTTGTTTTTTGTGAAAAAAAATGTTACAACGGTACAACTCCAAAAACGTACAAAAACATCCTGAAACAGAACAAAAAAAGCGAAAACCAGGTGAAAACGTTACGATGTTTGCGCAATGTTGCGAGTTGTGAGGCCTCAGCATGGAGCAGATCCATGAGCTGCACGAGCAGATTTGGACTCTCCGACGGTTGAAAGATGCGGAAAAATCCAAAGAAGTCAACTCCAATCTCATCTCTACAAAAGACATTGTGGATATGAATGATTTTTAGATAGATAGGTAGATAGGTAGACAGGTAGATAGGTAGATAGGTAGATAGGTAGACAGGTAGGTAGGTAGATAGGTAGATAGGTAAACAGGTAGATAGGTAGATAGGTAGGTATAGGACAGGATTGAATAGAAGAGGTGCGGGGAACAGCTTTTTTCAGGAGCTGTTTGGACTTCTTCAAGGCAGAACCCATCGAGCATTCTGCGACTTGCGGCCTGATCTTAGGCAAGCGCGGTGCAATGACATCCTTCGTTTCTTTGTTTCCGTGCGCTTGGCGTTTCTTCTTTTTGTGTGCCAGGACCAACCAAAAGCCTTGACGCAGACATGACCTCTGCAGATGCGCTGACACGCATGGGGCAGTTGATTTGCAGGTGGCTTCCAAAATATCAAAGTGTTTTGTTTTGTTTCCGCATGAGTAGATGTGTATACATTGTACACGTTCAGGCGCTGAAAACGCATGCTATTTTGAAATGTGCTCCAAAAAAAAACCTACATTTTTCAGCATGTTCACGGTGCGTGTCGAGTATGTCGAGTGTCGACAGGTGGGCAACATCGCAGGTTCCTCCGCTACAGATCTTTGTAGGTGTTGATATGGGATGGCTCCAAGCTGTTGAACTGCCAAAGACAGGGCAGCTCTCTTGTTTTGGCCGAGCACTCAGATGAGAGAGTTGGAAATCTTGAGAGGTTGGCTTGACGAAGGTCTGTGAAGGTTTACATATACTCGAAATTGCTCGAACCTTTGTCATGCTTCATATGCTTCCCTTTCAGAGCCATTTTGCTTTAAATTTAGAGTCTGGGAGTAGATGATGTTCCTTTCAGGCTCTGCTCAAGATGGTGCTCGACGGCTTTGTGCATCTTGGCTTCCAGCGATGGGGGGCCATTTGCTCCTGATGTTCCACAAGCAAGATCATCTTGGACGTGGCCCAAAAGAACACTGTTCCTCATGTCGAGTTGGTGAAAGCTCTTTCAACCTGAGCAAAGTGTTCGTCGCCCAAGACAACATCCCACAAAATTACAGAAGCCGAGACAAGCGCCACTGTACCACTGCAAAAGTAGCGGAAGTATCACAAGACAAGACCTCTTGTTGGTCTTTGAGCCAAATAGCCCCAAAGCGCTCTCAGGAAACATCCATCAAAGATGGTTCAGTTCACCTTTCCTTTGCTGTTAGGATGGGCATGGGCGGAGGGGATCAAACTTGGGAAGCGCTAGAAGCGCCATCCATTCACAACACCATCATGTTTGAGGTTATAGTCTAGTGTCAATTGTTGGATGCAAATGGATTTGAAAAAGTTTTTGAACCGTACTAAAGTACTAAACCTGCAGTGCCAGTGCCACTCCACTCTGGATAATTTTGCACATGGTGTTTTCCATTTCGAGAGGTCACAGCTTAGTGCACTGCGCTTCCTTCCGATGATCATCGGTAGCAGCACCCAAACTTTTTATTTGGAGGCCAACGGGGAGCAACGGGCCGGGAGGGTCTAATCCGCTAGTTGTAGCAGCCTTGGCAGTTGGCGTATGCCTTTCAACCTCAGCTCAGACAGTGGCACTGCAGGCCTTTACTGGAGTGTTGGAGGATGACGAAGAATCAGAAACCAGCACGGTGAAAGATCGAACAATGCCCGGATCTTGAGGGTGTTTTGCGAACGTATAGAGAAGCACAGATGTGAAGCAGATGGATGGACTGATGAACCAGAGTAAATTCTGTAAACTCAAACGATTCTGTACTTCACGGTGCCAAACCCGGCCAAATCCTTCAAGGTTTGCCCAGACAAATGCCCTGGAAGATGCTCGGGGCCTCGAGGTTTGTGGAGACCTGCATGCCCAATCCTACATTTTTGTACCCTTCCACTTGCATCACAGAAACACATCCAACCATCCAAAACACTTGTCCAAAGTCCAAACTTGTTGAATTTAGGTGTTGTCGGCGTGATGCCATAGTGTCACTATGTGTCACTGTCATGTTAGTGTCATTTGAACATTTTGAACATTTGACATCCTTTCAGATCCTTTCGACCCTTCTTTTTGCTCAAGATCTAGGAAGCGACATCCTAAATTTAGGATGTCGCCCCGCGTCGCATGGTGCAGTCCCCAGCTCCAGTGCTTGGATGTTTACTGCTGATCCTGGCTGCAACTCTACGAGGTTTCGGGGGGGGAAAAAAAACACATTTTGTTTGAAAACGATTTGATGACTGGATGAAATTGCCCCAAAAACTCGCAAATCACAAGAAATTTACGAAGTGAAATGAAATTTACGAAGGAAACTCCCACTCCAAGTTCCAACTTCGCAGTTCCAACTTCGACGCCTTGAGAGGCTGTTCTTATGAAGCTGATTCATGGACCTATCGCCCTATTGTCCCCGCCGGTTCGGAGCAGCTCATTGCCACTACACCAGTGATCTATATGCAGCAGGTGCACCAGAACGGGTGGAATTTGGAATTGGTTTGATGTCATGAGGATAATATTGGGAAGTCGCAGTGGAAAGGGGGGATGCTTGCAACTTTTCAACTTTCCTTTTTTGAACCACACGCATATATGAATCATATAAATGTTTTAAATGAGTAATTGAAAACTTTTCTGCGTCTTTGCTTTTTTGGAAACTCGGAAACTCTTCGAAGCGTTTCTCAGGTGCACTTCGGCACGGACGCCGGGAGCTTCTTGGCTGTGGCTCAGCTCCTTGGCTCCATGTCTCGTCTGAAAAACGAACAATTTCGACTTTTTTTGCTGATTCATTCATTGTGTTCACTTGGTTTGTTTCATGGTTCCATATGGTTCCATGTAGTTCCATGTCATTTCTGATGTTCCATGTTTTTGATGTTCAATGGGTTTTTTGATGTTTTTTGTTTGTCAGCACCTTCATGGATTTTCATCGCCGAGGCAAAATGGCAGCCTGGTCTGGGAATTCAAAACAGGAGCTCGGATAAGATCCAGTCCGACTGTGGCAGACAACATCATTTTTTTCGGCTCTGACGATGGGAAGGTTTATGCCCTCAATGCCAGAGGCAAAGCGGAATGGGATACATGAAACATACATGGCATGTTTATGAAACAGCTGAATGACTCGATGACATGTGCAGTCATGGATCCAGCAAGTTTTTGGCAAAGGCAGTGGACTTTTCTTTTCTCTTCATGCTTCACATCGGCATCGTAGCATAGAAGCGCTTCTTATTGTGTAATCATGTGTCGGCACCTCTTTCATATCAGCAGATTGTTCACATGTTTGACACGTGCAGGTGGTGTGAAAGTCTGGGAGTTTGATGCTAATGCATCAGTGGAGACATGCCCCTACATCAACGAACGATGCATGGCTGAAAATTGAAGAAGTCAGATCGACACTCGATGCATGGTGCGTCCATCCGAGTCTCTGATAGCGCTGGTAGGGGTCAGAAGGAAAGAGCCAAACATGTTTTTTGCTTTGTGTGCTTTTTTTCTCGTCAGGATTGGACATGCTATACGTTGGAGCTTCAAATGGCAAGATGTGACCTGTCTTATTTCCGTTTAGCTGAGAGGTTTCGGGGGCTAAAAATCGACAATACCACACCAAAGAACCCATGGGCTTTGCAAGTTTCAAGATGAACGTTTGTTTACCCACAGCCGGGGATGGTCAGGACAAAGGCAGGAAATGATTTCGACATTTGTCTCTGAGCTCCTTCAACTCTTTGCATTTTTCCCTAACAGTGTTAGCTTTGGGGCCTTCGGCCATAGTAAAGCTCTTGGGGCAAAATGGCACGTTTGTCTTCTGGGATTCTTTGCGCAAATGGCTGTTGCCTCCCAAAAGGTTCTCTGGAGTGTTCTCCAACAGTTGCGTGAATTGTTGACATGTCTCAACCATACGAATCCAGTCCACAGAACACGACCCATCATGTCGTTGCTGCTGGGGTATTCTTTGGGATTATTTTCATGATGGGCTAGAATTATACATGGTGATGTAACTAGGGATGATCATATTGTAGACCTCCATAAGTTTCAGCCCGTGAACCAACTTTTAGAAGTTGTGAAACTAGGAGCTCAGCGGAGAGCAACAAGAATTGTTTGTTCCACGAGACTGCCGGTCACGAGAGTCATCAAAGCCATGTTTCCTTGGGCGGCGCCTGACATGACAAGCATACAAAGATGTCCACAAAATATCATGTTTGGTTTGATTTTCTTGGCATGTCACCGCCACAGACAAGAACAAGGATTCTTGAAGAGTTTGACTGAACACCAACCCCAATCCTGGGATCATCAAACCCCATGTCGCCTTCCACTGCTAGGTATGCAGTGGATGTGGAGGCTGCGGTTGCACCATTCCAAACTTCCACCATGTAGACTTAAATTGGGCCATCTTGACTCCAGTGTTGAGAATGTTGGGGGACATGGATGTGGAAGTTGGAGGAATTGAAGTTGGATTCTAAGAATTCTTGAGAATGTGTAAATTGCTCCAGTTGGACTGTTCCCTATTATCAAAACTCCAAAACTCAATCCTGGGATTTGACTGATTTGACTTGTCTCTCCATGTTTATTGCAGGATGGAAAAAAGATTTGGGAGTATCAGACTGGCGGTCCGGTGCGATCTTCCGCTGCCTTAAGTCAAAACCAGCGCTTCAATCAGGTGAGAGCTTGAGAGCCTGAGAGCTGAGATCTGGCAATGTGAAACACAAAGAAAATGAATGAAAATGATCATCAATATGACATAAATGACATAATGTGATACACAATGTGTATACACATCGGCTGCTTTTTCGTCGAAGATTTTTCAGATTGAGATGAGACATAGTTTCAAGCAAACGAGTAGAGCCCAGCAATGGCACACACATGCTGAATTTGGCGATTTCGCCTTGGGAGGTCTACTTTGGCTCCGATGATGGGTTTGTTTATTCAATATCTGAGAGTGTCTTGGCAAAACGTTGGATCCGGAAGATTGAGACATCACAACGTATCATTCGAACAAAATCTGAGGTCATGGTCATTTGGCATGGCGCTTCAATACATCCGGCCCAGTGAGGACCCAACCCATGCTCAGCTATGACCAGGACGGGGAGTAGAGAGATGACATGAGTCGAAATCGAACGAAAAACATTGAATCAAGTTGAAATCAAAAATCATCACAAATCCGGAGATGCCATGAGCACAGGGACACATGTTATTTTGGGAATGGATAGTTCGGCTTAGTGAAATGACTCCTGCTTCAGATGATTGATGATCGCCATCAATCCGTCATGTTCCATTCTTACTTCAAATCTTTGAATGAACAGAACAGTTGAAGAAAATTCCATCAGGTGCTGTTCGGCAGTGGCAATGGCATTTTCTATGCATTGAGCGAACGACTGGGCACTCCGAACTGGCAGTTCGATGTCGGGTCTCCTATCTACACTTCCGCCTCTGTGCACCGAGGTGGGCAGGGATGTCTAGGAAGCGAAATGAGACCAAGAAAACAAGGAATCGAAATCTGAGGAAGCCACACCATGTTCCAGAGCTCATCAGAGCTCCACAGTTCCACATTCAGGTTTTGTGTACTTTGGCAGCGAGAACGGCAAGATGTACGCTCTCAACGAGTTAACAGGCGCCCTCATTTGGACCTACGATGCCTTCAGTCCAATTCGCTCCCCGAAAGTGCTTCGGTCGATTTCGGATTTGATATTCAAACACGGATTTTGCAGGGATCTTTTAACCTGACCTTGATATGACAGTAGTCTCAGTCGTCCTTCACCAAGGCACCTGCCATGGATGCAGGGCAAGTGTATTTTGGCACCGAAGCCGGCGTCTTGCATGCCGTCTCCGATTTGACCGGCGAGAAGAGCTGGGAATTTCAATCCGGAGCACCCATCTACTCTGCTGTGGTGTGGTATCTGAGCAAAAACAAGTGAGCAACTGAACAGATATTGAACAGTATCAGGCATGGTGAAACAAAGCACAAAAGATGACAAAAGCACAGATCGAAACAAACTCGAAACACTACCAGTTTAGATCAGTTTAGCGCTTTCCAAAGCTCTGTGTGAACGATCGCAATGGTTGTTGCATGGGTCTTTTTTTGGATGTTTTGTGGCATGTTGCATGTTTGACCTAAGGTACTACAATATGATCTACTTTGGCTCGGACAAAATGTACCGATTGAAATCTAGCGGACGTTTAGAGTGAGGCTTAAGAGACTGTCCATGGATCACTTCAGAAATCATTCTCTGAGGTAAATTTGCAAGACCATGCAAGGTTGCTGCATGACTTTTTCAGTTGTGATTCACGAGACTAGGACACTAGACAGTCACTAGGTACCTTGTCTCATGTGTTTTTTGGAAAGCCTAGCACCTTTGCCACCACTCACTACTCATTATTCCTTGTTTGAAATGAATCGGTGACGTAATGATCAATGATTGATCAATGGCGATGAGGGTGACGAAGGTGACAAAACGATCTTGGAAAAAACAGAGTAATTATCATGAAACGACCTACAGCTCAGCCTCAGGGTGGCATCACATTCCACAAAGTCACAAAGTCGAAAAGATTCGATAGGAAAGAGACTGAAAAAGAGATGCAGCATGAGCGCCGCAACGTCAGCCCATAGAGCTCCCTTTTAGCGACTTCAGGGCACCTTGTGGAAATCAATTGAAGCGAAGGACACAACAACACAACGACACGACAGATGCGATTGGTTCATGTGTTGTTTGGTGCCACATTAGAAATCCAGGTAAAATCGCTTGAAGCGACTTGTATTTCCTGGTGGTTCCCATCGTTGCCGTCCTCAAAGAGGACTTCGCCACAAATCGCGATCCAAAAGAAGTGTGCGAAGTCGATTCCAACATCCGACAGCCGAGCTGTCCTCCGGGAATTCGGATCGGAGGTATTTGCTGATTTGATTTTTGTTTGCTGTCCATGCTATCCCCAAATTCAGCGACAAATCTATGGAAACCTCATGGGGGGAAGTTTTTCGAAAAGCATGGGGAAACCTCGGAAGATGAGGAAATATAAGAGAAAGAGGGGACTGATGGAAGGTACACAACATGTTCAGCTCACTGGTGGGGGAAGATTATGAAATTGAAAGCCAAACACGAAAATGCCCAATGGTAGGAGTGCTGTAACAAGAAAGTTTAAGAAGCTTTAAGAAGATTTAGGAATTGAAGGAAGATGTAGGGAAATGAAATCCAATAACATCCAGGGAAATCTAGGAAAATCTCGAGTCATTTGCATCAAACAATCCATCAAACTAAGCATTTTTTGAAAAGTGTTGTTTGAATTTACCGTTGACCGGTTTGCTCCTGTGAAGTCTCTGAGGCCTCCAAAGAGGTCATGGACTTTGAGAAGTTCTGCGACTGGGCAAACATCAGTAATCAGTAATTAGTTGTGCATATCAAATTCTTATTATTTTTGTTATTCAGTTATTCAGTTATTCAGTTATTCATTCCTATCCTCTATGGTCTCAGCATTCAAGTTTTTTTTTGAAAATCCTCGAATCGAGGAAAAAATCAAGTGGGGAGGTGCATGCACCATGGGAGTAGGGATAGACATCACTGATTTCAAACACCTCCTAGGAATGC
Organism: Breviolum minutum Mf 1.05b.01; assembly: GCA_000507305.1. NCBI lineage: Eukaryota > Dinophyceae > Suessiales > Symbiodiniaceae > Breviolum > Breviolum minutum. Next base: position 53,530 of record DF240216.1, read on the forward strand.
ACCTGATTTTGCAAAACTTCCCAGATTCATCCAGCCAGGATCCCACAGTGTTATGACGCTCACAGGTGAATTGCTGAAGGCAAATCACGTGGACCTCAAGCGATTCGGAAAGGGCACTGCCGCTGAGTTGCACCATAAATTTTACAATTCTCGCCCAGAAGCAATGCTTGGATGGTGTTTTCATGTTTTTGTGTTTTGCGTCGGCCCTGTGAGTGTTTGAAAACCATTCCCATTGCATAATATTTCAGGCTTTGTGCGGCGAGTAGAATTGTTCTGATATGTGGTGCGCGCAGGCAAACACCCTGTCGCAGTTCTACGAGACAGCAATTTTAGAGGTCATGTTTTTTTTTCCTTTTCGATGTGGGATGGGCCCCAAAAAGACGTGACCCTTTGCCTACGCTCAAATCCAATGATCATGTGTCCCTACAAACCTGAGTGTAGTCACAGTCCTGCCTACGGCATTTACTTGGAAGTGTTTTTCCTGTAGAAAGATGTTCCGCCTTTAACGTAATGTTTCTTGTATTCTCAGTCCCTTTGGGAAGGTATGGCATATGGCAGACAGCGGCACAGTTGTGAGATTGTCGGACCTGCCATTGTTGCACAGGCGAAATGCCTTCTTAAAGTGGAGGACAACAGGCAACGCAATGCTTTCGCAGTGGACATTCAATACATGTGCTCCACTGCCAGCCTCTTCATCACTTGGTGTGAGGCTTTTCCGTTTAGTGGAGCTGGTGAGGATCAACCTTCACTTCCGCAGTGACGAGGCAGCTGCAATCCGTGCCACACCCATAAGACCCAACATGCCACCACATCTCATATCATTACCATCTCCATCTCCACCGGGTATCTCACCGCCCCAGGGCCATCAGCGTGAGCTTCGCATCAAGTCGGAGGCAGGATTCCGAGTTTCAAGCAGCTGTCCGTGACATCGCGGTGAGTTCCGGTCCAGCTTCGGACATTCGTAGTAATTCACAGTGATTCATTCACCTTTTTTTACCTTCAAAACAAAAGAACTGCTTTTTGAAATATGCTTTTGTGGTTTTTACTGCCAGGTCACGGCGGGTGGTCAGCTGAGAGAGCGGAATCAGCCCTTGGCTGTAGTACTTCGGAATGACGAGCACGGCCAGTGGGAGCAAGCGGTCAGGGGATCACAGTGTGACAAGACTTGACAAGTTGTGTGTGGATTTCAGACAGCACAGTTTTTGAAACGTCAGAAGACCCTCACAGACAGTTCGGCTTGCTCAGCCGAGGTCGAGCGGTGTTTGTCGACGAAATTTGGACTCAGTGCAGGGCTCAGCAATTGAGGTGCATCATCCGTCCCAAGTTTCATGTGCAATCAAGAGGCACTCAATGCCAAAGAATGCATCCTATTTTTCTCATAGATTTCAGGACTTGGGGGTCACTCGCAACAGACAAGCTCAAGGACGATTGATCCTTTGCAGCTAAGGTCCGGCTGTTCAAAAAGCTTGCTTCAACATGCCCAAAGATGCGTACACGTACCAGGCCGGCAACTCAACGTAGCTTGACAAATGTCACACGTCTGAGAAGTTGTGCAGCTGTGACTCCATGCGTCACAGGAGACTCAAGGCTCCTCGGAGACTGTGCCTGGCGTTCCAACCAAGTACAAGACCCATACCATCAAAATGACTGTCAAGGAGATGCAACACAACTGGACTTGGTTTCCATATTTGCAATCATTTTCGAATTTTCAGACATATCATATGTCATATGTCCGTTATCTTCTTGCAAACTGAAAAGCTTCAGGACAAAAACAGATCTGAGCTTACCAAAATCGGTTTGCCCTTGGGTGGTGGCTTCACTACACACGTTCAAGGCGGGTTGCCATGCATTGCATCGGTTGCATCCTGGATGTGCAACGGTTGCTTGCAGCGCTTTACGGGCATCAACGACCAGGAGTGCAGCACTGGACCTGGGCAAAAATCTCAAACAACAACGAGGAGGCAGGGACATGCAGGGACCACAGGGCAGAATGAACACAGGGAATCAGATTTAAACCGTCCAAGTGTAGCGTAGCAAGTGTAATGTTTAAATGTCTCGGGTTTGGAGTTGAAATGATATACAACAGTCTCGAATTCCACATTTCACAGACTCCAGAGATTCCATGAGAATAGATTAGCTAGGGTTAAGATAGGTGTGAGGTGGTTGTATTAAAATCATGGATTTTCAGGTACGGGGGGGTGGTACGGTACGGTTGGTACGCATGGTACGGTACGGTTGGTACGCATGGTACGGTACGGTTGGTACGGTTGGTACGCCTAGTACGGTACGGTTGGTACGCATGGTACGGTGCGGTTGGTTTACGGTTGGTACGCATGGTACGGTACGGTTGGTATGCATGGTACGCCTAGTACGGTACGGTTGGTACGCCTGGTACTGCTGGTATGGCACGGTTGGTACAGTTGGTACAGCTGGCAAAGTATTATGTGGAACGCTTCGTGGTTTTTATGGTAGGTTTGGCTTGTGTGTAAAAGTACAGTTGTGCTGCAGTAGTGTTGGTACACGATGTTGGCTTCGAGGCTGTTGCCAGTTCGAAAACAAAAAATCCAAAAACTAGCCTGATTGATGTGAATCTCACGCAATGCCGTTGTAGCCCTCCTGTGCAAATCATGCTCGTATCGTATAGTAAAGATATTTTGGCACCTTGATACACACAGATGTTCGTTGTCTAAAAGTCTTGAACGAGACTTGCATTTGAAAAATGTACTATATATAATATATACACAAACCTACAAATGCACATTCCAAAGTATCTACGATGATAATTGGCAGTAAACCTGTCATTTTTTTTGGGTGGCAACCATTGCGTCCCACTTGCATTTCCCTGTATTCCATTTTGGTAACGCCTGATTTGATGCAATGATGCAGTCCGAGCGGCGCAGTTGAGACCTGAAAAAGGACCAAGCATCTATCATTGTGGCGTTTTTTCATGCACAAAACTGGTGAAAAAAAAACCTTATCCAACTTTGATTGAACACCAGAAACCTAGTTACATAATATGGTTCTCTGGTGTGCATGTTGCATATTTTCAACTTTGGAGGTCCCCAGGAGAAAGTTCTGCAGTTTCTGCCCATGGTTTCTTTGAGAGTCGGGATCTGCTTGAGAACTTGCAAAAGTATGGGAGATGTACAACGAATATCAACGAATGGCCTGCTTTAGCCGGATCTGTTTCGTAGTTATTTTGTAGTCTCTCTTGCCAATGCTCAGAAAGCAGAATACAAGCATAAGTATTTGCAAATTAATTCAGGTTTCAAGTAGACGTGAAGAGAAACGAATAGACTTTCGCAATGCAAATATTTCACTGCACCAAAGTGTTGGGTGGGAGTCAAGTCTGGATTCATCCAACTTCACTGCGTACAACGTCATGCTATCATGAAAGTAGAAGCTGTGGTCGTCGAAGCATGCACAACCTGTCACG